>PVKA01024560.1:0-34067 GCA_004027165.1 Ctenomys sociabilis | reverse complement strand
AAAAAAAAAAAAAAAAAAAGAAACACTAGCAAATAGAATATAGCAAATCAACAAAAAGAATATACACTAGGACCATGTAGGATTCATCCTAGGAATACAAGGAAGTTTCAACATATGCAAATCTATAAATGTAATATGCCATATCAATAGAGTCAAAACTCAAAATCTCATGATCATCTCAATACATACAGAAAAGGCTTTTGACAAAGTCCAACACTCATTCATGATCAAAACCTTACAGATAATTGGAATAGATGGCCTTGATATCAATATGATAACAGTAAAACAATGACAGATGAACAGCCAACATAATTCTAAATGGAGAAAAAATTAAAGCTTTTATTTTCATATCAGGTCCAAGACAAGAATGTCCTCTATCACCACTTCTATTGAATATAGTTCTGTAATCATTAGCTAGAGCCATTAGACAAAAGAGAAAAATAAAGAGAATAAGAATAGTTAAAGAAGAAGTTAAACTATCATTATTCACAGATGACATGACACTTTACATGGTGGACCCAAAAAACTCCACCAAGCAGCTCCTATAATTAATAAACAAATCCAGTAGTTTAGCAGGATACAAAATCAATGCCCAAACTCAGTAGCATTCCTCTACACAGATAACAACCTCATTGAAAGAGAAATTAGTGAAATTAAACCCTTCATGATAGTATCCAAAAAATGACACACTCAAGAATTAATCCAACAGAGGAAGTAAAAGATCAAAACAATGAACATAAAAAATACTCTGAAAAAAAGAGTTTGATGAGGATTTCAGAAAATGGAAGATATTACTTGTTCCTGGGTAGGAAGAATCAACACTGTGAAAAATGGCCATACTCCCCAAATTGTTCCACAAATTTAATGCAATCCTTATCAAAATGCCATCAACATATCTCACAGTGATAGAGAAAATATTCCTAAAATGTATTTGAGACCAGAATAGCAAAAGCAATCCTGGTCAGCAAAGGCAAGACAGGAGGCATTCCAATCCCTGACTTGAAATTATATTACAAAGCTACTGTGATAAAATCAGCATTATACTGGCAAAAAACAAACAAACCAAAAAAAAAAAAAAAAAACAGAACTAAAAATTCAATGGAATAGCTTAGAAGATACATCTATAACTACAAACACACTCAGCCATCTTACATTTGACAAAGAGAGCATGTTCACCGGAATAAAGATAGCCTCTTTAACAAATGGTTCTGGAAAAAATTGGCTTTCCAAATAACAAAAACTAGACCAGGGTCTATTGTTATGCCCTAAATTAAAATCAAAGTCAATTAAAAATTGAAGCATTAAAACAGAAACACTAAAGCTACTGCAAGAGAATGTAGGTGGAAATCTGAAGATAAAGGAGTAGGCAGACAGTTCATGAATAAGAATCAAATTTCATGGGAAACACTGAAAATAATCAACATCTCGGATCTTACCTTATGGAGAAGTTTCTTCATGTCAAAAGAAATCACCAACGGAGTGAAAAAACAACCCATAAATTGGAAAAATATCATAACCAACCAGAAAGACAAATCTAGGTTATATAAAGAACTAAAAAAAATTGGGACCCCAAAATTCAAAGAGCCAGTCCAAAAATGGGAATCTGAGATGAATATATTCTTTTCAGAGGAAGATACAAGTGACAATTAAATGTTCCACATCACTAGCTACTCAAGAAATGTAGTTTAAAACAACATTGAAATACTATATCACCCCAGAAAGAATGGCTAATATAAAGAAATCAACTAATAAGAAATGCGGTAGAGACTATGGGGGAAAAGAAACCCTTCCCCACTGTTGGTGAGATTGTCAACTGGTACAACCACTATTGAAATCAGACAGAATTTTTATCTCTCTGCAGACAGGTAAAAAAGAACTAGGACTGAAAATCTCATTCAATCCAGCTATTCCCCTTCTGGGTATTTTCCCAAAAGAACTGACAATATCATACTGTAGTGATACATGTGCTCTCATGTTTATTTCAGCACAGTTTGCCATAGCCAATCTTGGAAGCATCCAAATACCCATTACCCGAGGAGTAGATGAAATAGATATGATATTTTTGTAAATTGAGTATTATTTACCTATAAATAAAGACAAAGTTGAGACCTTTATAGGTAAGTGGGTGAGACTAGAGGCTATAATGATAGGTGAAATAAGTCAGACCCACATGTGTAAACATTGTGTTGTCTCCATAGTGTCAGAACCTAAATCAATGAGTAAAACCTGAAAGGTATAATAGATATAGCAAAATGGAAAGAAATTTAATTTAAGGATTGAACAACCAAGATGAGAGAAAGGATAAAAAAAAGGGAAAAAGATGAGGGAAATATCATTCAAGAACACGTACAGATGCCTGCGGTGATTGTACTAATAATTTCCATCAGTTTTTTAAAAATAGCAAGTAATGTTTAGAATTTTCACCTTGACTAACTTTGTATGTTGAAGTCTGCATCTAAGCAAATACATCAGCTACAGCTTTGTGCAATACAAAATCTATTCTGGAATGCCTCTCATCTTAGTTTTCTATATTTGTACCATTCCTAATATCTTATCAATTATTATTATAGTCTATTTAAAATAATTTTTTAAAAAGTAAAAAAGACAAGAAAAAATATTTATTGAAAGCAAGCATTAATATTCAATTGTTTGCCCAATCTTGTATAACTATATCTGTTAATCTGAGCAACAGATCTGATAATAAAATAGATAATATAAGAACTGTAAATTACCTATTCTTGTTTTGAAAATCTGTAACACATGTAGTGTTTTGTTATTCTGTTTCTGTTATTTTTTTCTTTTGTTTTTACTCTTCAAAATAAAATAAAACAAAATAAAAACTTATCCAGGTGATATCAGATGTAATGCGCATTACTTTGTAGCTTCAATTTATTTAATAATAAGATCAGAATTTTGAGAAATTATGAAAATTATTATGGTGCTTACTTGTATAATCTCAAGCAATAAGCTTTGTCTTTGTTATCTCCATTTGTTAATTTAATGAAGAAATTATTATGTCTCTCATATAAATTTAAATGATGAGAAAAATGTGGTTACTTATTACATGGTGAGTTTTATATTATGTTAAAATTATTAAATTTATTAACATATTGTAATAATATATATTTTCAATTTATATACTTGAGGGTTTTTTTGTTATATTTTAGTGATGATCTTGTAGAGTCTAAGTGTATTCTTTTGTCATTCATTTTATTCATATGATCCTACATAAAAATTACTATTTCACTGTTAACAGTTGAAGTGATGTATTTTCTATCTAATTTGTTTTGATTAAAATTGTTTCTAGTGCTACTTATCACACAAAATCTGCCCATTCATAATGTCTTTATTTTTTTCATTAATCTTAGTGATATAACCTTGTGACTTCTAATTATAATAGGTGCAAGTTCTCTGAATGTTTGAGAAATGGCATAGTTACTTGGGTGCCTTTAAATGCAGTGTGAGCAGGAAAATTACCTCCAGTCAAAAGATGAAGTGAAAACAATGAACATTTTATAAGTTATACTGATGACAATAGAATAACTGAATGTATGGTATGTAAGATGCTAACTTATCCACATTTATTGCCTTGCATATTTTCCCCAAAATTCACATGCTAAGGGACAGTACTTCTAAAATTTGATCACTTATTTTTTCTTTTCAAATTCTTCCCAAAATTGAATAAAACTCATTTTTTATAATAATTGTTATTTCTATGCTGACCTCAGTATTGTGGGCGCATGGTTTGAGAGCATAATGCAGCCCATTTTTCTTTTTATGTCATGGGTATGTGGCTCACATACTTTTTAAATTCACAAATGAACCAGTGTTCTGCCCTTACAATTATCAGTAGCCTTCATAACGTAAAATCTTCACAGACTCAAATACTTTCTATCTCATGTATGAAAATTTTTGGTGAGGTTTCTTTTGCTGGAAGAGTGAATGTGTGTCTTGAGGTCATGACTGTGCCAATGTTGTGTTTCAGGTGTTCATTCACTCACCTGAGATGGCAGCACAAGGGGGAGTGTATTTAGTTTTCCTCATCAAGGGGGAGTCACTTAGGAAAAAGGGACACTGTGTTCTTGACTAAAGAAAGGAGAGAAATTCTATCCTCATTCTTCTGTTACTGTAAGTTGCCTAGCCTTCAACAGCCTATAAAAATCTTCCAAAAACAAACATGAAAATAGAGTGCATTTCCCAGTACAGTTGCAAAGCATTGATGCCTACCCCCCAAACTTGCAAAGTTATACTTCTTAAGGAGTAAAACTATTCTGTCTTCAAGACAATAGTTTGTGTGGAATTTTGTCATAAATTAATTAAAATGAGAACAAATGAGGGTAAGGCAATATGCTGCAGGATATTAATCAGCTTTTCTTCTGGATGGTTAACAACCTAAGATCACAAGTCAGAGTTGGAGAAATAGAAGAGCCACAAGGCCAGCCAACATTTTGGCCCTAACCTTTCAAGGTCAGCGAAGACTCAGGACATAGGAGAACCTGTACTGCAACATCATGAAATTCAGGTGAGCTCCAAATTTTCTGAACAAGGAGATTATGGAGCCACAGAGGAAAGAGATTGAAGTTCTATAGTGTGCCTGGGGAGAGTCACATGAAGAGAAAACTTTTTCTCAAGCTCTCACAGAGAGCAAACTGGTCAAGCACTGTCCGTGACTCATCCACATGGATGACACAGACAAAGGAACTACAGAATAATGTACAGGACTACAAGATAAACCCTGAGAGGACTTCACTGAACACATAGGAAATATGAAGTTCATGTGTTGTTATATAAGTCTTGATCTATCTAGGTCTTAACCATCCAGCAGAAAAGTATAAAAATGAAGTATACATCGTGGGGCCATAATATTAAGCTGAGCTCTAAATGGTTATGGTCGACAATTTCTTTGAATAACTCACTATTGTTGTAGAATGCTGGACTGTGTTGGAGTGTGGTATTGAGTTCAAGCACCTAAGTTAGTTGAATGACAATGGAGTGCCCATCTTTGACAGGTGTAGACAAACGAAGGGGTATGGAAATAAAAAATCATGTGTGTGTATAGACAGTACAGTTGGGATAGATAATGCTGTGCTTCTACATAATCCTATGAGAGGCAAGATTTGCACTGATGGTAGTTGGACAGGATATTATGTTGGCTTCTAGTACTACGGTCATCCAGTAGGAAAATAATTATTGAATTTTTGATATAATTCAGGTATAAAAAGTAAGTAAGTAACTACACTCTTAATTCACTGATAAGAGATATCTGCTAAAATAATATCTGTAAATATAATATCATGTATGCACCTTATACAATACCAAAACATTATGAAAACAGTTTGCAATGTACTAATTTGTTGAACGTGTCTTGTTAAGGTGTCTTGAAACTGTCTGATTGACATTTGTAGTTCAATAAAATAAAAAAATAAAAATAAAAATAAAAGAAAAAAAAATATTTTTGAGCCTATAGAAGCCTTATGCACTTGAATACCTGTCCTCTTGTTCTAAATTAAACAGTGCCTTTGTGATTGTTTTTTGACATAAAAATGAGTGAAAAATCCCCCATTTATAATTAATTTTTATTATACCCTTTATTTTTAAATTATTAGTATCATAAAGAATCACTGTACAGTCCAGCATTCCACAACAATAGTGAGTTATTCAAAAAAGTTGTCAACCATAGCCATTTACAGCCCCGCGATGTATACTTCATTTTTATACTTTTCTGCTGGATGGTTAAGACCTAGCTAGAGCAAGACTTATATACCAACACATGTACTTTATGTTTCTTATGTGGTCAGTGAAGTCCCCTCAGGTTTATCTTGCAGTCCTGTACATTATTCTGAAGATCCTTTGTCTGTGTTGGATTGTGTTGTCAAGTTCAAGCACCTAAGTTAGTTGAATGACAATGGAGTGCCCATCTTTGACAGGTGTAGACAAAGGAAGGGGTATAGAAAGAAAAAATCATGATGTGTGTGTATAGACAGTACAGTTGGGATAGATAACGCTGTGCTTCTACATAATCCTATGAGAGGCAAGATTTGCACTGATGGTGGTTGGACAGGATATTATGTCAGCTTCTAGTACTATGGTCATCCAGTAGGAAAATAATTATTGAAATTTTGATATAATTCAGGTATAAAAAATAAGATGAGTAAACAGTTACACTCTTAATTTACTGATAAGAGACATCTGCTATAATAATGTCTGTAAGTATAATATCATGTATGCACCTTGTACGATACCAAAACAGTATGAAAACAGTTTGCAATATATTAATTTATCAAATCTGTCTTGTTAAGGTGTCTTAAAACTGTCTGATTGATATTTGTACTTCAATAAAAAAAATAAATAAAGAAAAGAAAAGAATCACTGCATTTGTCTAGATTGACATACTTATTTTGTATGTTTTTCAGTAACATTGAAGAGTTTAAATGAATACTGTATTCAATTGTAGTCTTGATTCATGAATGCTTCTGTTTGTGCAAAAAATTCAGCATGGCTTTGTAGAGTTTGCATTGGTCCACACACTTGAATCAGAGTGAACCATGATAGAATAAAAGATTTATCCTTTAAATTCTTAGTTAGAGGAGACCAACTGAGGCAGCCAGGACTGAAGGGGAAGCACAGAGGCAGAGCAATGGAATCCAAGATAATCTGAATCTAGGTGGTAGTGTAAAATCTGTAAGAAAACTCAGCATCAGGCTTATGTCTCAACATGGGACAGAAATCAATCAGTTTTGATTACTTTTGGTGATTGCTTAGCGGATATACCTACCATAAGACCTTATCAACATTTCATATTAGGAAAAGTTTTTATATTAGAAAAATGCCACTCATTACACCACTCAGATTCTGTTATTAAGAAAGACAAAGGAAAGCAACCAACATAATTTACCATAATCACATTAACAGGCAAGAAGACTAGAGCTTCAGTAGTCAAAGTTGAGATCAGTCTAATTGTACACTGTTGCTTTTCCCCTGACCATATTCTAGAGCACTCAATACTGGAGAAGTGTGATGTCACTTATCATCAAATCTACATTGGAGTCAGGGTTTTTATGTACATTATATTATTGGAAAGTCTTAAATTAATTGGTGTTTTATATCTAGTAATTTAAAATTGATAATGGAATCAGATTTCTTTAATGGCAATTATATTTTTAAAATATAATAAAATTTTTTTAGAAAGACAATAAAAGGAGTAACCAATCTTGAGGAGATTCGAACAATTTAATGCAGCAATGGGCTTAAAAATTGCTTGGGTTCTGAAAGGACTGCAATTATATCTTTGCTCTAAGTTTATTTCTTTCAGTAATATAGGTTGTGTATGATTCACCATAAACTCAGTGTCTAAAAGTATTAAGATGTCCTTTCACATTTAACATAACTGTGACAGCTGTCTGGCAATCATGAGGAATAATGATGTGGAAGAGTTTCAGTAATGGCTGGGTCTTCAATTGATGTCATTTGTCACCTAGAATTACATTCCTGCAGAAATGTTCATGAAAATTACAAGAATCTATTTGCTTGCATTTTATGGAAAGAGATAATTCATACTTAGAAATTAACACAAATTTATTAAAAATGTGTCAGAGACTATGTACCTGATTAAGAGAAACTATCAGATGAAATTCAATTAATTAAGAAAACGATTAGTCATACATTATGATGATCATTATAAAGTAGAACAATTACTGAAAGGAAAAAAAGGAGAGAGGCCTATGATTAGGTGTGTTTGTGATCTTTGCTTTTTTAAATTAATTTTATTAATTTTATTTTGAAAAGTAAATACGAAAGCAAGAACAAAAATCAGAAACAAAGACAGAAAGGTAACATCCATCAATACATGTTACATATTTTCAAATCAATAATAGCTAATTAATGATGGTAGTTATCTATTTTTATCAGCAAATCATAAGATAATACATATGGTTACATATTACCACTTGCTTTCAAGAAATCTTTGATTTTTGTTCTTGTCTCTCTTTTTTCTTTTTTTAACCTATTTTTATAAAAATTTGTTTTAAAGAGAGCATAGTAATGATGATAAGACATTAGAAACAGTACACATTTAGAAGACCAAGATGACAGATATCCAAGCACAGTTTTTGTGTTGTGCATTTTTGTGTTGTCCTTGTGACCTTCCTTTGCTTTAAAGCAATGTTTATATTTTTCATCTTTAGTATAAATGTGTCCAGTAGTAATTATCTGCATTAGCTTTACTATACTATCTATCATTTATATTCTGAAGTGGAATTTATAGTCTTTATATGCATTTTTACTTGATATACATGTGGGAGTAAAGTAAGTTTGGTTTATTATTTGAAATTAAGCCATTTTTTTTTCTAAATTTGAAGTGAACTCAAGATTCTAGTCATTAAGAACATTAATAGTTACAAAAATTACTATGTGGAGCATATGGCTTAAGTTGTTTTCTATATTTGTTTTTTGCATTAATATTCAGTAAAAAACTATGTTTAAACTGCTAAAATCTCATTTACCCAGACTTATATCATGGAGGTGTTTTCATGGTTGCAATTCTATTTAGTTGCAGCATTTCACTGCTATTATGCATTGTCTGTTTTTCATATGTCAGATCATATCTTGGGAATTCTCTCTGGAAGATGATCATCTTGCTGGCTTCAGAAATACTGTAAGCCAAAGTCCAACCTATTGTTAATATCAAAGATCTGGTTTTTCCTGGTTTTTCTCTTTTCTTTTTCTTTTTTTCTTTCACAATAAAACGATCCTTTATTTATACTTTTACAAAGTTTATAACACAGGACATAAGGTTGCCTAGCAACTAACAGGTGTCCTGAACCAGACAGGATGTTTTTCTCAGGACTGAAGTAGCTTGTTTGCTTTAGGCACTTGTTTCAGGTTTGCACCATTGTCATAGCAAAGGGATTCTTTTGAAATGATCCTATCTGAGAACCATATGATTGCTGAGTCCTGGGATATCTTGTATCTGAAACAGAAATCCTTAACTTTGAATTTGAGATCTTCTAAGTTTTATAGATGATTATTAAATTTAAATTTAGTTCTTTTGTCAAGTAGGACAAATCTTTTGAGTAAAAGTTACGTATTTTACTCAACACCTCAAAAGACTTTGACCTAGAAACAACAAAAAGTAGAAATCCAGAAAGTGCTTTGGTTTAGTAAGCTGTAGAATGAGCTATTGAAAGCATCCCGTTTTTGTCAAGGATACTAGCGGAAGTCTCCTTGTGACCAATCTCCTTCTGATACAGTAAAGGTAATTTTTCTCTGGTGAGAACATACTATTCCCCCTTCAAGATGTAATGAGATCTTGCCTCTATACAAGTCTACATGATCTTACTACATGTAGTGGAAGGGAAAAATATCTCTAGGAAAAGAAGCAATCAAAGCTGTGTGTGTGTGTGTGTGTGTGTGTGTGTGTGTTTGTGTGTGTTATTCCTGTGTGCTTTGGTGAAGCTATGTTAGACACATTTTTGACATTATCCGAAACACTCACTGGGCTCCCACAGGTTTGCTAACATTCTTCAAACTGCCCAAGATTCCCTAACATGGCACACAGGTCATTTTCCAAGTTAATGACTGACACTATGTGCTTACTAACATAGCCAAATGTGGCTTCAAAGTAATCACAAATACCACATACTGTCTAAGGTCAAAAGGAGTTGAAGATGAGCACTCTGTGTCTGCTGTGGATGGCTCCACTTTCAATTACAAAAGTGAATACAAAACAAACATGTTTAAAAAAATGTATTAACAGATCTTAATCCCCGGTTATTATGCCGCTGCTTCTATACATTTTTCTGATCTCTTTTTCACAGTATGAATGTACTGGACATTTATTTAACATGAACAGAAAAATAAATTAATCAGTGTACACACAAATTTAAGCCTACTCTGTGGTAATATAAATCATTTTCTACTCTACAGTTTAGTACATAATCTATCCCTTAAAGCTAGTTGATTTTGTAAGTAATTATTGACTCCATTTGAGTTGTATGTCCTGAAAATAAATGCTTTTTATGAAATATTTCTATATGTTCTTGTCTAAAATACTCTGAAAATCCTATTAAGTCTTCTGCATCCCCATTCTTCATCATGTGATGTAATTTCTCATTTTGTATTTGCCTCTTTCTGTCATTGGAATCCACAGCTGACACGACTGTGCAGACGTGGTATCTTCACATATGGCACACATGAGTCTTTTGCAAATGTGCTATATAGAATTTCCTTTTCTAAAGCAAAATTAAACTTCATTGTTCACGTCCACCTTCATGATGCACGTAGGGAAAATGGATGGAAAGGCAACTTTGTATAAAATGTGTTTTTTTGCTCATGGAAAGCAAACCTTTTAAGGAAAATGATTTTATAATTCGTTTAAGCTTAATATTGTGTAGAAAATGCTAGATAAAGAATACTTCAGCAATATATAATCAAACAGCAAAGAAATTTCAGCCCAAGTTTGATAATTCAAAAGAAAAAATAAAGATTGAAGTTTTAACTTAATAGTGCAGTTAGATTCTTTCCACCCACCCCTCCAAAAAATACATAGGTCATTTACCAGTCAGCTCACAGAATCATCACAAAATGCTACATGCTTGGCAGCATAGACAATGTACACTTATTCCTCAGAGTCTTAAAGGCTGTAAGGCCAAGATTAAAGTGTTGTTATACCCTGACAAAATTGACTCCAATTTGTTGCCCTTCTAACCTTGCCGTGTCCCTGTTCTGTATGTGCCTACCCTCCCAACTCCCTCACCCCTGTGACCCAAGCCTTATCTTAATGGACATCTGTACCCCTTCCCTATTTTTGAGGATCTTGGCAAACTCTGTGTACTTGTGACCCCACACCACACCCAATGCTGCACTAATGACCCTGCAACTTTACAGGAATCAATTTAAACTAATGACCCTGCCACTTTATACAAATCTCCCCACCCCTCCCCTGCCTTTGTGGTTTTTAGGCTTAACTAGTTACTCATTTCTACACTCAGGGCTCCTCTCTGTCTCTTGGACTCAGAGGGTGCCGCTGGGTACCAACTAAAATAAAGTGCTTCAAATTTTTGGACTTGTCCCGTTGTCATTGATTTTTGAGTTACAACATTTGGGGGCTCGTCTGGGATCCCTTAAGGCCTCATTTTTCTGTTTTTCTTCCTGCCTGTTGTGGTAAGTACTTTTGTTTGCGGTGTAGGTTGTTTAAGTTTCACTTTTGTTTGTTCTTTTCTTTGTCCTGTCTTGGTTTTGTTTCTTCTAGGTTGGGTTTGGTTTGAGGATTTGATAATTCTTGTTTCCTGGGTACCTTAGGTTTGGTTTGAGAATATGATAATTCTTGTTTCCTAACTAGTCGGATGATGACGATTGTTTAAGTTTCACTTTTGTTTGTTCTTTTCTCTTTGTCTGCCCCCCTTCTTCTTGGGTAGTCTTTGGGCCCTGAGGTTCTCAACCCCAGGAAGTCTCTTGGTCTTTTACAACATACAGCCTCGTTTTCTTCTTGACGCAAACAGTGAGTACAAAACCAGCCACTAAATTGTTAAATAGATTTGTCCTTTGACGAGGAGACTTCCGTCTCCGTGTCTTTGGAGTGGGACGCCCTCCAAGTTAGGATTTTGTCGTTTTTAGAGATTTGGGACTTTGTTCGTATGTAAAGGTTTCCGTGACCTTAGGTGTCTCTTTAAGTGTGGTTTCTTAAAATTGGGCCTTTTGGTTTGACAGAGTCCGGACTCTTGAGCAATTGCAGTGTTGCCACTTTTTCTTTGTCTACCTTTTTGTTACCTTTCTTGTACTGTTTGCCTTTTTCTTCATTTTCACCCTTTCAGTCTATGGTAGGCCAGGGTTCCTCCAGACCACTAACACCTCTGTTCCACATCCTTGATTATGTTTCTCTATTTAAGGAACGAGCAAAATCTATCCTAAAAAACTTTGGATACTTTGTGAACTCAAATGACCCACCATCTCCAATGGTGCCTGACCACCTAAAAGGTTTTTTTAATCTCTCCTTGGCTCAGTCCCTCCAACAGGTTATCTCCAGACCTTCGAGCCACCTGGATCAATATACCTACATTCAGGCCTGGATTGATTTATCTGTGACCCCCTAAAATGACTCAAGGATTGCTGTTCTGGATGCCATCCTGGATGACCAGCCAACTCCACATGATCATACTGGCAACTCCAACTGAAAAGAGACAGCTGTGACCCCCGACCGTCACCCTCAGAACCTACTTATTCCATCTGCTATCTGGTACACAGATAAATTCCCTCTGCAGTTGTTAAACTATTGGTCAAAATATGTTGGTAAATCTAAAAACATAAAATTGTTATAAGGTTATGATGTTACTTTAATGGGACATTTTATGCCTGTTTTGTATTTATATATGTTACATTTGAACTGGTTGCTAAATGTACTGGTAATCCTTCCTTAACTTTAGACAATAGTGCTAAAAATAATGCTTACAAGCTTTCTAATGGGTTTTATGTAAAATTCTGTGAAATGGGACTTTTAGGTAGCTTAGACTTAAAATAAATAAATAAATAAATAAACACACGCCTGTATATAAAACATGGGACTCCTTTTGCCAATTAAATGACATTAGATCGGCAACCATTCTTGAAGACTTGGAGGACAGGTTTCACTGAGATAGACTGGTTCTGATCCCCCTCTACATGCTAGAGGGAATGTCAGGCCTGCTCTGTTTCAGTTTCCTTCTTTTGGTTTTACTCCTAATTTTCCATTTCTTTGTACTTTCATTTTTAGAGACATGTAAAATTTAAAAAACAAACAAACAACAAAAAACTATAGACTGTTCCAACTAAGTAAAGCCCTTAAAAAATGAGCACTTGTTAATGTTCCTAAGTTTAGTTATCATTTGGGTAGATAAGAGATAAGATACAAATTTTATAAAGCTTTCACTGTAAGGTGCTTGGTAAAAAAACTGGCTCTTGACCACTGAAAGATCTCCATTTACCTATTGTACCTTTTCTCCTTTTCTGCTGGTAAACTAAAAACTCTGCCTGAGCTTTTCTTTTTTTTTTTTTTTTTTTTTTTTTTTTTCTTTCAAGTTCTCACCATGCAGTTCAGGCTGGCCTTAAGCTCACTTTGTAGCTCAGGCTGGTCTCGAACTCACAACAATCCTCCTGCCTCAGCCTTCCGAGTGCTAGGATTACAGGCATGCACCACCACACCTGGCAAGCTTTTCAGTAAGACTTAACACATCACTCCTTCAAAAATTGGACTGAGACAGCTTACAATACTTTACATTCTACAGACCAAGAAAAAGATAAATACCCCTCTGGTTTCTTGTAATGTTTAGTAGATACACTAAGAAAACATACTTCCTGAGATGCTAATTAGAGGGACAGATTACTCTTACAGATCAGGAGCTATAAAAGATAGCTTTTGCTCCAGACAACTCATTTAATACTTTAGTAAAAACTGTTTAAGTGTCCTATAATTAAAAACTGGGAGGAAACCAGGGAGAGAAAACAGAAGAGACAGAAATGACTGCCTTTGTTGCGGCCTCAAAACAGACTCCAAGTTTGATTCTCTGGGCTCCAAGAAGAGCTCGATGACGATAAGGTTCATCTGCTACTGCTGTCAAAACACGGGCCACTGTACAAGGGGCTGCCTTAAGAGGCCCACAAGCCATGCGCTGACTGCTAAAACAGCCACTAGAAGTGACACTGCACTCTGAGGTAAAGGCCACAGAGCTCAGACTCAACTTCCCAGATGGTCCAGTAGGACTGAAGGGCTCTGGGCCTGCTTCCTCCCTCTGGCCAGACTGTTACCTCTACCTGTCATCTCCATGGAGGAGCCCTGAGTAATCATGGCTAAAACAAAGACCAGCCCCTTGCTGGACATTGGCACAGGTCTCTTCATCCTTGTCCAACCCTGACCTTCCTTCCAGTTATCCTCCTCAATAAAAACAGACTTTAAAAAAATCTTGCTTTAGTTAAAATTGAGATACTATAATATATATTCAGGTTGCTAGCTAAATCAAAATTATGCTGACTAGCTTTTATAAATATAATAAATTGTTGTTCATGTACAAGGCTTAAAAGGTATTCCATTGGTTTAATCTGACTAAATGCTATATATTTAATGATAAGAGTATGTTGATCTGGTTGATTTCTGATGTGACTCAAATATTTCATGCTCATTGTTAATACAAGTGTGATATCTCTTACCTAAAGCTAGAGAGACTTATAACAAACTGTCAGACTCCATGAATAAATGGGTCCAAGAGCTAGTAAGTTACAATTGCTAGGTCTCAAAGTTTATAAAGTACCTGTTAGCTGAAATGTTCATGCTTTGAATATATGCCTCCAAAATCTCAGAAAATTTGTTCTTTCCTAGAAGATACCAAAACTCAGGTAATCATGCAGGTAAAATCTATAGCAAATATGCTAGATTAAGATTCCTTTAACTGGGATCCACCAGGTTTTGTCTATAGAGACACATTAAGGTCTTAAAACTAAAAGTTATATCTTGTTCAGTGGATTCCAATGTCTGACACAAGCTGCAAAAATAAAAAGGGTTTACAGAAATAAATTGGTCTCAGTTGAGGTGTTTATAGTAGAAAGGATACAGAATAGAATTATAGATAAAAAAAAATGGCAATACTAGCAGGATACAGGAATAAAGGCCAGTCAGAAAACATAGAAAGAGTTATGCTTTCCTGGATCCAGACAGAGAGAAGGGGCATTTCAAGGAAAAATGTCCAAAGCTGCTAAAAAAGGGAAAAAACGTGTTTATGATGGAGTCAGAGGAAATTTCAGACTGAGGTGGTTATGTGTCTTCCCTCTCAGCCTGAGGGAACCCATGTTAACTGCCAATATAAGGAAAAAGGCTGTAAAACTTTCAATAGATGCTTATGCAGATTTGTCGGTAGTTACCCAGCCAGAAGCTCACTTGCAAACTGGAGAGTACTAAATGTTTTCCCTAGGTCTGACAATCCGTATGCCACAGGTAATAATAAAATTGATGAAATATAAAAATAGACAAGTTTGTTTGAGACAATATGCAATGGCCATAAAAGATAAAGAGATTAAACCTCACATTTAACAGATCTCTGCCAATAAGTCTATAAAATGTTCTGACTAGTCTTTTTATAATTACAAATTTTAAAAGGTTATTACATTCTGGATTTGCTAAATGATTACTGCATCCTATTGATGTTATTATTTGGCCTATACATGTGTATAAAGCTAACAATTGCCTAAAAATTATCCTGAGAGATGAATGATTTCATCTCCATCCAAAAACCAGTGGGGAATGTTGTACTCTGACAAAATTAACTACAATTTGTGGCCCTTCTAATCTCGCTGTGTTCCTGTTCTGTATGTGTCTACCCTCCCAACTCCCTTACCCTTGCGACCCAAGCCTTATCTTAATGGACATCTGTACCCCTTCCCTATTTTTGAGGATCTTGGCAAACTCTGTGTACTTGTGACCCCACACCCCACCCAATGCTGCACTAATGACCCTGCAACTTTACAGGAATCAATTTAAACTAATGACCCTGCCACTTTATACAAATCTCCCCACCCCTCCCCTGCCTTTGTGGTTTTTAGGCTTAACTAGTTACTCATTTCTACACTCAGGGCTCCTCTCTGTCTCTTGGACTCAGAGGGTGCTGCTGGGTATCAGCTAAAATAAAGCACTTCAAATTTTTGTACTTGTCCCATTGTCATTTGATTTTTGAGTTACAACAAGTGTCAGCAGATTTGAAGCCTGGTGGTGACTATCTTCCTGGCCTCCATCTTGCCATTCCTTCATGTAGCTAAGAACAAAAGCAGAGTGCTGTTTCTCCTGCTTCAGACAAGAATAATTATATACAGGGCCTAGAGCTTCAGTACATGTAACTCCTTCTCAAGGATCCATCATCTCTGTCAGCACATTGGAACATGGCATTTCAATATACGAATTTTGGAGGGCTACAGATACTCATTCCATAATAAGATATTTACGTATTTCTAATACATATGTCTGTCACTATACTCCTTCAGGTATTCTAATTTACGCAACAGAGAAGGCATTATTACCGCTTCTAGCCTCGATGTAATTATTTCCCACCATTGCCCATACTTTCTGTTTATAAGTATGGACATTGCTGTTTCTTTATGTGTGAATCACGTTTGATCTACATTGTGATTCTATGATATTTCCTATGCTACCAGACTTTAATGCATTCCATATGATGGCCCCACAGTGGTGTACAAACCCATGTGATTCTCAGCTCTAGAGTGTGTGTGGGAGGACTTGTGCCTTTCCTTTAATACCAGACTACAGCAAAGAGAGTGAGATATCTCTCCATGACTATGTCACAAAGGATTCACCATTGTTAACGGACTTATTTTCTATTTCTGGCTTTCGTCCAGAAGGGAGCTGCTATGCACATTACCACCACATGGAAATAATCTCTTCAAACAACCCAAGGAAACCTGGAAGTGAATCCTTACCTAAAAGAATCTCTAATCAAATCACACAATTAGCTATCACCTGGCTGAGGCTTAGGACGAGCACAGGTGGGCCATGCCCAGATCACTGACCCACGGAAACTGGTACATGATAAATGTGTATTGCTTCGAAATGCTGCTTTATGCCAATTGGATATGCAGCATTTAAAATCTAGCATGTGTACACTGCATTTGATCCATTTTTAGTAGAAGAAATTAAAGCTGGAAGTTAAAAGCCAGAACCAAGGAGAAGAAGGAGGACAAGGAAGAAGAGGAGGAAGAGAACAAGTGGAAGAGGAGCAAAAGTATAAAATTGGTAGGAAGAAGACAACACTCTCTACCTGATCTAGACAAAAGTGTTTATTCAATGTCACAGTCATTTTTTTCTACAAACCCAAATACTGTCAACTAACACAGAAAGTGCAGTACTGTAACTCCCTGTGGTGGCACCTGATGTCTGAGTGCAGCGCAGACCTGTGGCTTTAGAGAAGCAAGGGAAAAGGCACCACTCTTTTCTCTAGGATAAGGCATATCAAGACAAATGCACTAAACTCCAAATGTGTCCTTGGGACCGTCAGTAACTGCGATACGGTTACTTCTTTTGTTCTTCTCCAACAACTAGCTTTCTCAGCCTGTACCTCTTCTCATTCTTGTGGAGAGAGCTTAAATGCCTTTAATAATAACACAAAACATTTTAGAGTCCAAAATATTTAGATTTTATAGCAACCACACACACCCAAGATCAATGCATCCTACAGGGCCTCCCAGCAGGAGATAGGCTACATCTGTAAACTTTTCCACCACAAAAGAAATGCCAGTGTTCCTCAAGTTGTCAGTCAACATTTCTGAGGAAGGAAGAGACAAAAAAGTCTACCTGCAGAGATTGTAATCTGGCATTTGTTTTTACAGATAATATCATATCGCCAATGGTTCCCTACTACTTATCTGTCAGGTTTTAATATGCCATGTGCTTGAGGAAAAACATTGCATATAGATGTAAATATAATATATAGTACATATCTAATAATATATATATATATATATATATATATATATATATATATATATATATATATATATAATCTTCCTCAACTATTGTTTTCCTTTTTCTGCAGAATTGCTATTTTCTCTGTTCAGTTTCTTTACTGCTTCTTTGGAGTGAAGTTGGAGAACCCGGGTTACAGAAGCAAACTTGTGAGCCTCTGCATTCTCCTGGCTCATCCAAGAGCTCTAGGCAACAACTTTACCCATTCATAACATTTTATAATCTATTTCACAAGCTATTGTATTAAATATTTACAAAGATGAAAATCACTGTTAAGAAGTAGATGGCCAATGGTGTGGCCCTCCTGGGCCATCATTGCTCACTGCTGCACAAACAGCCCCTAACCAGAGATTAGTACTCATTAAAGACAACTACCTGAGCTGAGAATAAATGTGGACAAGAAAGAGAGCAGAAGGCACAGAAAACGTTGGCTTCTCTGCTTGCTCCCTGCTGGTTTCCTACATTATCTCAAAATCCATGTACTACCTCCAGGATGACTGGTGCTGGAGACATTAAAATGTCTATTTGGTTCATTTTGAGGAAGGCTGAGTGCATTCTAGCAAAAGTACTCCATGTTGCAGTTACACTCGCTCTCCTAATCATCTGCCCAGGAACCCATGCTGCATAATAACTATATGCAAAAATCAGAACATATGGTGCAGAAAACTAATTACTGTATCAATATTTCACTGTTGTCAAAGATAGAATCTTTGTGGCAATTCTACCACTGTAGCTGAGCTGCAGTGCCAGCCTGTTAAGCACTGTCAGTGGTGATGTGCTGACTTTACAGAGCTTCAGCTGACTGCAGTCTCCTAGGGAGTTAAGTTTTCCTTGTATTTATGGAGTAGTGTAATCTCTGGAGTGGTACAGACTGACCTCTTAAACACTCACATTTTATCATGATCAAGCCTAATTAGGAACCATATGCTCCACCAGTTCACGTACCATGGATATACAACTTAATATAAAAACTGCTCAAACTCCAGGCAGTAAATCAGAAGTCTTACTTAATATTACAAAGGGGTACTCAGAACTCAAACAAAGCTGTATGGAATGATGAGACAGTTTAGCAGAGAGGCACACTGGACAGTGGGGGGGCTGGTGGCGGTGACTGTTAATATATGTTGAAGAATTATTGTGTATTGGACAAGAATTACTGTGTATTGAACATTTTTCACAGATATCATATTATTAATATTTAAAAAGAATCTACCAGATAGGCACTTTTACCAACATATACTGAAGGTGAAGGCTTACAAATATTTTACCCCAAATAATTCCATGTCTGAATTGCAAAAGTAGAATTAAATTTGATTATCTTGAAGTGACACTTTTTGGCATGACATGATATTTCTTCTCTATTCTGACTATAATGTTGAACAAAATACCACATCTTAATTTGTCAAATTAAAAACATGTTGAAGTCACAATTGAGAAACAATAGACATGTATAAAATTTTGATGTGTTTTATCGTCATTTTCGCCAGTATGAATGCAGAGTAAAAGGCCTGTGATGGTTAATCTCAGTTGTCACCTTGATGTCAGTTTAAGAGACTCCTACAGAGGTGACTAGATCATAAGGCCATAGTATCATCAGTAGGTTAACCCATTCATCTCTTAAGGACTGAATAGATCTTTAGGAAGTGAATATTAGGTGGAGGAAGTGAGGCATAGAGACTTGATCCTAGGGACACTACCTGATCTGAGGTCCCTGGCTGCTGCCCTACGCTGTTCCTCCTGGGTGCCGGGAGTCAACAGCTCTCCTTTGCTCTGTCCTTCTTCTCTGCTGATTCTCCCTTTGATTCAGCCCATCACAGAAAGACACCTTTGAATCTGTGAATTAGATAAGCCTTTTCTTTTCTAAATTGTTGTTGTCTTGTCCTCTTTCTTAGCAGCATAAAATCTAACAAATAAAAATTTATAAAACATGCAAAGCCAGGCAGGATGGTGCATGTCTATAATCCCAGAAGCTGGGAGGTTGAGGCAGGAGGATCACAATTGGCTTGAGGCCAGCTTGTGCTACAAAAGTAAGTTCAAAGTCAGCCTGCACAACAGAGTGAGATTGTATCCCCCCCTAAAAAAAATGTAAAATTCTGTTGGTATTTTCATAGATAAAAATTTATGCTAAAGAAACTTAGTGAAACAATAAATTTCTCAGAATAGATTTATGGATTAAGATGATGAAATTGATGTTTACATTGAAAAATCAAGATGTTAAATGTTACATGCTTATCAGTGTAGAAATGGTAAGAATACTTCAGATAGTGATTTAAGGTCTTGGAGTCCAGGGTAGTACTAAAGCTTAATTTTATATTGTACATCTTGTGGTTTTGAATTAAGCAAAAGCTAGTATAATGAAATAAACTGCATGGAGCATTAAGACAATTTGTAAAATATAGCACTGCGGATGCCTTGGGCATTGCAATGAATTACTTGCTCAAAGATGGACAATAATCCTCATTTTGAGATTGTAATACAGAGAGGTTAGACAGGCTAGGTGGTGACGTCACATGAAGAGAGACAGTGGCAGGGAAATGTCTGACAGTGGTGGTGACAGGCAGTAGCTGAGTAAGTTGCCTAGGCAGACTCTCACCAATAAACCAGTTTTTCTTGGAAGAATACATTATTCCCTAACTTTCGGCTGTAACTCATGACTGAATCTGGCCTCTGTTTTATTCTGAGAAGTGAAATGTTTCGTAGTCCTGTCAAGCATAGAAAACTGAAAGAAATTGTCTAATACCTGATTCCACCCAACAGTGACAGAGATGGAAGTAAACTGGTGGTTTTCTGATTTTGAATTTTTTCCCCTTTTTACATTGGATACAGAAGTTATGTTTTATATCACTGAATAGGATGCAGAGAGCAGGAGGAAGGAGTTATTAGCAAAGAATATACTGGAAACAGACTAATAAAGGTACATGTCAGATCTGATGTGATGGTTTAAGTTCCCTATGGAATTTTCTGGTCATTAAACTGGGAACATAAACACAGCCGAAGGTGCCCTAAGCCCTTACTTGGTACGTGGTGTCCTTTGATGGTGCATGAATAAAATGTGCTAATAAATTTCTGAGTCACAGAGGCCATCCTCCACAGTGACAGGCTTCAGCATTTATTGTTTGAAACAAGCCAAGGGACACTTTTTTTAGGCCTTTTTTCAATGTAGCTCCAGCGGGGGGTGCTTTTAGAAAGATGGCCACATGCTTTGACTTTTATAATGAGCTTTTTATCCTAGATGGACAAGGTTCCTTTTGTGAATTTTATGAGACACATAACCAGTGAATCACCCATGAGTAAAGCAGGATCTCACTAAGATTACTTCTTATAGATAATTACCTTAGCAATCTCATTTTATCTTGAATTAATCTTGGAACTAGGATACACCACATGCATGCTTGTACCTGTATCCTCACTTTGAATTTTCAAAGAAATAGAAAACTAAGACCCCTAGAAATGTTGTATCAGTGAATGAAATGCACACAATTATGACCTGTCTAAATGCTAAATTTCCCTTGGTCAAATACATTTCCCCTGGCACAATGCAATTATAATGATTTTGCTGTTATGTTCATATCATCCTAAATATTTTTGATTTATTTTTATGAAAATATAGTTTTAGATACTATTTTAAAATTCTACATAAGTAGACAGATATAGATATATAGATACGGATATGATATGCATTAGTGTAGAATTATAGTCCCTGTCGTGGATGGGTTAGTAGTGGTCACCTAATAGGCTTAATTACAACACACATAACTAGGTTGCCAGATTGTTCACAAAATATGAGACAAACTTGAAAGCCATTGATACTGCTTGTGATGATTGTGTAAACTTCTCAAAACGCATACATATTTATAACTAAGATAATGTGTAGTCTGCATTTTCTGTTTCTAGTTTCTATCACTTCATTTATTCATCACAATAAAGTAATTAAATCATTTAACATTTAGTTTTAGAAATCTGTAACAACAGTGTCTGTATTTTAGGATTGTTGTAACTTTGTGTCCATATAGGGGAATGGCTAAGAAACCTATTAGCTATTCAATAAATACTGTTTACCCAGAAATAGAGAATACCAATTCAGAGCAAAACGGATCATATCATACAGAACAATTTCTTAGACTTCATAAAGTGACCTTGGGCCTGACTATCAACTGTTAATTCCGAACAGAATTAAGGAAGCTTTCCACTGTTTTTGCGTCTTCCTGTTCTATTCACTTTTATGATTCCAACTTCCAGGGTTCAAAGTCAGACTGATTTAGTTTGCGCTTTTGCATTACATGACAGGTTAAATGGGCTGTCTTTCAAATGTTTCTGGCACTTATGAAACTTTCAGAAGCAAAATACTATATGAATTCCACATAGCAAGTTTTGTGAAATAGTGACAAGTGGCGATATGAGACAGGCTGCGCTGCTTTCTACAAATTTAACCACTAACTCTCACTTTTTATTATTTCTTAATTCTTTGACATAATATACTATGAATAATATACTATATAATACTATTAAGATTATTGCAATCTTAATATCTCTGTTTCCAGAGATCTCTAATTAATTTTTGCTCCTAAACTCCTCATAATGTAGAACTATAAAGCTATTCCCTAGAATATTTTAAGAATAACATTTTCTGATATCTTTAAATTAACTTTGAAAAACTCACTGTAAAGGGAATTGTGCTTTTAAAAGTATAGTTCATATAATTTATCATTAATATTTAATGCTTTTTAACGCTATTCTGTTTTGACTAGTGGGACCTCCATAGTATATGATTGTTTCTATTACATTGGATAAAAATTCCAGTTCTCAAATACATGTTTATAGACACACATGATTAGAGAGAATAACATTTTTGACTAAAATTATTGGATCTGACAGGGGAAGCACTGTGTTTAATATACAATGCTTAGAATAGCAACCACTTCAGGTTAAATCAGTATCAAATCCTTCAACAGAATCACTGCTGTAACAACTCAAATTTGCAATGAGCTTCTTTTCACACTGACAAAAAGCAATAGCTCTATCCTATCACGTATCTGTATAGTTGTCCAGATGAGAAGTATAGGTCAAATGCATTTTCCTTATAAATAATTAAGTAACCTCCTATCTGGATTAGATACCAGTGATAAGAAAGATAGAGCTTATTCTTCACTGAAGAATTCAGAGAGGTTAGAGAACCATGGAACTATTATGCCTTGCAAACAAAAGTGAGCATTATTCTCTACCTTTTAAGGAAGGAAATGATATAAGACAGAAATGATATGTAAGTGACAAGAGGCAGAAACATTTTTTCTAGAGGTATGATGTTATAAATTCATAGTGCAATATTATAATGAACTACAGAGAAAACCTACACCAAACCAAACTGGAACTTGGAGGTTCTTGACATCTTTTCTAAGCTTTTACCCACATATTAACTTTTTGAGGCTTAGCTAAAATACAACAAAAACAGAAAAGTGTGTCACTTGTCAAAATTCCAATATACTCAAAAAATTTCCCTGTTTTAAAGGTGCACTATTTCAAAATTGCATTTTAAAGCTGTGGTCAAGAGAATAGTATATAGTTTTATGATGTATATTAATTTGAAAATTTCCAAAACAATCAAGAATTACAGAGGTCACATAGTAACCACATCATTTGTTTTCAAGAATGCACTGAAAAACTGATTTTTATATAATGACATTTCTCATATCTAATTGGTTCTTCTATGGGATCACTTTAGTAATCATCTCTTTCTCTTAGCAGTGTCTTTATTTCCACACATAGGAAATGGTTATCTTTCTCTTAGTCTCCAAATAATGCTTTTTCTAAATGTCTGATTTGTCATGTCACTTCCTTCCATAGATGAAAGCTTTGGAAGCATTAGCCAGAAAAAAATGTTATCATCAAAGATTCACCATTGTTTTTTTCTCATGTTCTTTTCCTTCTGTATATGCCTGATCAGAAATTAAGTTTATTTCTACTTCACTTATTAAATACCAACAATCCAAGAGGCTTTACAAGACAACAAGCATGAAAGATGAACAGAGCAAGCCCCCTTCTTTGACAAGCATGACATCTACACCAGCAGAAAAATCACATACAGAAATTTAAGGTCCTGAGGTAGTTGTGAAGTGGAAAATTCCTGAAATGAACACATGACACTCTGTTCCTTCACACACTTTCTGAGGTTTTTAATAAATCATTTACAAGTTTAGATCTCAGAACAAGAGCCTATAAGCTTGATGTGTGGGTGTACCTGTCAGTTTCCACCTGTTTCATAAATTGAATTTACCAAAAGAACTTCATAAGCTATTTGGAAGAACTGCTTCTAACAAGTAACAGAATGATCTTTGCCCAGACCAATATCCTAAAATATTTGGCCTATTTGCTTCTAGAAAATTTATACTTTTATCTTTTGTATTTAAACCTTTGATTCATATTCATTGATTTCTATAACTATAGTTATAGTTAGGGTTCTAGTTTATTTCTTCTTCTTATCATCATCATCATTTATTTTTGCTGTTAATCTTCCAACAATATTTATTGCGAAGATTTGCTTTCTCTAATATATTATCTTGCTGAATTTGTAGAAAATCAGTTGGCAACAGGTGCCTGGATTTATTTCTGAGATTTTTATTCTGCCCCACTGGCAAGTGTAGCTATTTTTCTTTTGCCTGTTCTATCTCTCTCTTGCTTACTCTTGCTTTGTAATGTATTATGAAGTCCATTATTTTATTGCCTCCAGCTTTGTTCTTCTTGTCAAAGATTTCTTTGGCTACTAACAGTCCTTTAGCAGTTCATTATATGCTGCAAGAGTGCCTTTCCTATTTATGTGAAGAGTGTTACTGATACGTTCATAAGAGTCACATGGAAACTGTAACTTGCTTTAGGTAGAAGGGATATTTTAACAATATTAATTCTTCCAACTCATTGGCTTTATATTTTTCTATTTTGGGGAGAATATACTTCTAATTTGTATTCTTCTTAAGTTCTTTATTCAGTATTTTTAATTTTCATTGTAGAGATATTACGCATATTAAATTTGTTCCTAGTTTTATGCAGGTATGTGTTGTGCTTAGATATTGTGTGTGGAATTTCTTTTATAATTTTTCTCAGCGATTTTATGAACAGATACATATGCTAATGATTTTTGTATGTTGAATTTGTATTCTACCACCATACTAGATTCACTTAACAGTTCTAACAGTTTTTGGGTTATTATCTTATAGAAACTCATGTCATCTGGAAGCAAGTATAATTTGACATTTTCTTATTAAAGTGCCCTTTATTTCTTTCTGTTGCCTTCCTGCTCTGCATAAACACTTCACTACCATTTTAAATGACACCATACCAGAATTTACACCTAAGCTTCTTGTAAAGTGTGTACATTGTCTCTTTTGAGAGGATTTTACTTTGCATCCTGCCCCAAGTGTGTTTAATCTATTGTTTTTAAAATCAGAAATGAGGGTTTTTAATATCAATAATCATAAGATAGGTTTTATATTTCTGTTTGAATATACCATCATTTGATGGGAATTTTCTTTTTTAATTTTATTTCATTGAGAAACAAATAGCGACAGTTTCAAAACAGATTAATATGACAGTTTCAATAATTGATACATTGTACATTGTTATCTTCCTAGTAGTTACCCATACTACAAGAAGCAAACAGGATATCCTATCCAAACACTATTAGTAAAAAAAATCTTTTTTCTCATTGACTTAAGTGAAAGTAGCTGTATATCTATCCTAACTATTCTGTATATACAAATACAAAATGATCCCTTCTTTGTATGCCCTTTTATTGTTTAGTCCTATCAAACATGGGTATTCCATTGACATCTAAATACTATAGGTGCAGAAATTCAGCAAAACCATCCAACATAGTCCAGTAGTCCACAATAGTAGTGGTTTATCCACAGAAGTTATTGACTTGAGCCTTTTATAGCTCGGCATATTAATATGGCTTTACTCTATATGCCTCATTTATATACTTTTCTGCTGCACGGTTAAGACGAAGATGAAGCAAGACCTATGTAACAAGAAATGTAACTTTTGTATATCATAAGGTCAGTCAAGTACCCTGAAGATTTATCCTGTAACCCTCTATCACACTTTGTAGATCCCTTGTCAGTGTCAGCCTTGCGGATGAGTGACAGCCATTGCTTGACCAATTTGCTCTCCGTGAAAGCCTGTGAGAAAGTTTTCTCTCCATCTGACTCTCTTTAGGCACACTATACATTATTGATCACATTCCTTGGTGGCTCCATAATCTCCTTGATCAGAAACTTTGGGCATGATGTTACAGTACAGGTTCTGCTATGTCCTGAGTCTTCACTGACCTTGAAAGGCTAGAGACAAAATGTTGGCTGACTTTGCAGCCCGTCTTTTTCTCTAATTTTTGAACTGCACACTTAGGTTGCTAGCCCTCCAGAAAAGAAGCTTATGATTACACTGCAACACATGCAGTTCGGTTTACTAAAACTACCTCTCTGAATATCAAAATCTTAGGCATAGCAAGGAACAGGCAGTTTCTATCAACTATTGATATGTTAAACTTTAAGTCCCTACAGAATATAAAGAAAAAAATAATGAAATAAAAAGGAATAAACATATTTTTACATAGAAGTTTAGAAATCAAACCACATACAACTTTGTAACAGGACAGTTCTGTGACATTTTGTTTTTCTTGTGTCTTTTTTTTTTTTCATTACCCTTTTTTCTAAAAAAAAAAAAAATTAGATGAGAGACAGTATGGTAATAATTGGTAAGAAATTACCAATAGTACGTGAAAAGAAGTACAGATTTAGAAGACCAGAATGACAGGCATTCCAAGTGTGACCATTCTATTACACAATGCTAAACTCACTGCAGTTGCTTGATTCACAGGCATCAGCGTGTACAGTTAGTCAGTGTGAGAATCCTACCAATTAACTGCTATTTTCAAACATTTGCTGATGTTTCTCAGGATCACTGCCTTACCCAGCTTGTGTGCATAAATGTACGGCATGGTCCCTGTCATGTTTGCCAGTTTTTCTCTTGCTCTCTCCCATTTGTCCATTCCTCAAGTTTTCTCTTTACTTTTAATTGTGTTATATCTTTCTATTTCTATTTCTGCTTTGGAGTTCTTATACTAGGGAGACTATACAATATTTACACAAGTGAGTCTGGTTTATTTCACTTATGAGTATATGTTCAAGTGGCATCCACTCCAATATAAATGCTTCAAATTTATCATTCTTTATAGCTGAATAATAATCCATTGTATATAAATACCATTCCTCATGTGATGGGTCTGGTTTACTTCACTTATAAGTATATCTTGAAGTGGCATCCACTGAAATATTTGAAGGCTATAAGTTTATCATTCTTTATAGCTGAGTAATACTCCATTGTATAATAATATCACATATTTTTCAATCATTCCTCATGTGATGGGCATCTTGATTGTTTTCAAGGTTTGGCTATCACAAATTGTGTCACTATAAACATAGGAGCACATATATCACTATGATATAATGTTTTCAGCTCCTCCAGGAAAATTCTCTGTAGGTGGTTAGCTGGCTTGAATGGGATTTTCAATCTTAGTTTTCTAAGGAGTTTCCACACTGATTCCCATAGTGGTTGCACCAGTCTACATTTCCACCAGTAGAGGAGAAGTGTTCCCTTTTTCCCACATCCTCTCCAACATTTGTTGTTTGTTCATTTTTTTATGATAGCCATTCTTTTTGGGGTGAGTTGGTATCTCAGTGTTGTTTTAATTTGCATTTCATGAATGGCTAGTAATGTGGAGCATTCTTTCATACATTTATTTGCTTCTTTAATCTCGTCCTCTGAGAAATGTGTGTTCAACTCCAATGCTCATTTCTCTATTGGTCTTTAAATTTAGGGGCCCTAATGTTTTTTAGTTCTTTATAAATTGCAGAGAGCAGACCTTAGTCTGAGTGCTTATTAGTTAAGACTTTTTTCTAAATTTGTTGGTTGTCTATTCATTTTGTTCATAATTTCTTTTGACGTGCAAAAACTTCTCAATTTAGAGTTGGTACGAGTTGTTAATTCTCTCAAGTGTTTTCTGTGCAAATGGATGTTTCCTCATGAACTCTTTGCCTACCTTTATGTCTTCAAGAGTTCCTCCTACTTCCTATTCCAGGTGATTGAGTGTTTCTGTTTTACTGTTTATATCTTTAAACTGTTTTTACTTTATCTTAGTGCATGCTGATAGACCTCGGTTAAGTTTCAGTTTTTGGCATGTAGAAAGTCAGTTTTTCTAACACCATTTGTTAAAGAGGCTATCTTTCTTCCAGTAAGCTTGTTTGGCCCCTGGGTCAAAGATCAAGTGGCTGAGTGTGTTTGTGGAGGCATCTGCATCTTTTAGTCTATTCCATTGATGCTCAGATCTATTTCGTTGCCACTAACATCTTGATTTTATCAAAGGAGCTTTGTAATATAATTTCAAGTCAGGAATTGTGATGTCTTCTGCCTTGTCTTTGTTGGTTATGATTGCCTTTGCTATTCTAGGTTTTTTCTGGTTCCAAATAAATGGAATGATTTCTGTAGGTCTAGGAGGTATCTTGGTGGCAACTTGATAGAGATTACATTAAATCTGTGCAATAATTTTGGGAGTATGGAAAACTTCACAATGTTGGTTCTTCCTATCCAGGAGCAGAGAATATTTTTCCACTTTGTGAAATCCTGTACATTCTTCTTTTTCAGAGTACTGTAATTTTCCATGAAAAGATCTTTGACTTCTTTAGTTAGATGAATTACAAGGTATTTCGCTTTCCATGGTGCTATTGTAAAAGATATTGTTTCTCTAATTTCAGTGTGTTCATTATCTGTGTAGAGGAATGCTATTGAATTTTGAGCATTGACTGTATATCCTGCTATGCTACTGAATTTGTGTATCAATTCTAGTAGCTTCTTGGTAGACTTTTTTGGGTCTTCCAAGTAACATATCATGTCATCTGCAAAGAATGATAATTTAACTTCTTTACCTATTCTTTTTCCTTTTATTTCACTCTCTTCTCTAAAACTCTAGCTAATGATTCCAGAACTATATTGAATTGGATGGGTGGTAGAGGACATCCTTGTCTGTACCAGACCTGAGTAAAAGATTGCAGTGTTTCCCCATTATAATTATATTAGATGTTAGGTTGTCATAGGTAGTTTTTACCAAATAGAAGTAGAGACCTTCTATTCCATTTTGCTTTAGGACTTTGATCATGAATGAATGTTGGACTTTGTGAAAAGCCTTTTCTGGATTGCTTGAGATGATCATGTGGTTTCTAGATTTCAGTCTATTAATATAGTGCATTACATTTATAGATTTGGCTCTATTGATATAGGGCATTACTCTTACAGGCATTTAAAAATTGAATGAACCTTGCATCTCTGCATTAAATCCCACGTGGTAATAGTGTATGATATTCTTGATGATTTGCTCTATTCTGTTTGTTACAGATTTTATTGAGGATTTTTGCCTCTATGTTCATGAGGTAATTTGGCCTGTAGTCCTCCTTTTTAGTTGTGTCTTTTCCTGATTTTGGTATCAGGAATGATTTTGGGAGAATTATTTGCTTTTCAATTTCACTCAGGAGTTTGTGGAGTTTCTTGTAGAATTCAGCTGTTAATCCATCAAGATCTGGACTTTTCTTTGTCAGCAGGCTTTTTATTACACTTCATATTTCATTGGCTGTTACTGGGTTATTGAGAGTCGTTATGTCTTCTTGATTAGTTTTGGTCAATTGTACCTTCCGAGGAATCTGTAAATTTTGTCTAAAACTTATATTCTCTGAGAGTAAAAATTCTCAAAGTAGCTATTGATAATCTTCTGAATTTCCACTGGGTCTGTGGTGATTTCACCCTTTTCATTCTTTATTGCTTGTATTTGAATTTTTTTTCTCTTTTTCATAAGATTAGGTAGGTGCTTATGGATTTTATTTTGCCTTTCAAAGAAAGCTTTCAATTCATTAATTTTTTGAACTGTTTTCTTCATTTCAACTGACTTAATTTCTGCTCTAATCTTTATGTTTGCTTCCCATCTCTAGGCGCTGGGTTTGGTTTGCTCTTCCTTTTCTTGTTGTTGGAGGTGCATTGTTAGGTGTTTATTTTTTTCCTGTTCTATTTTCCAAATTTGTGAGTTCACAGCTATGAATTTCCCTCTGAGAACTGTTTTGATAGCATCCCACAAATTCTGATAAGTTGTTGAATTTTCATTGAATTATAGTTATTGTTGAATTTCTTGTTTAATCTCATTTGTGAGCCATTGATTGCTGAGTAGTGTGTTGTTTAATTTCTATGTAGTTATTTTTCTGGTTTCTTTTGTCATTTATTTCCAGTTTCATTTCACTGTGTTCAGATAATATACTTGGGATAATTACTGTTTTCTTGCATAGACTTAAGCATGACCTTGGATTAGTATGTGGTCTCTCTTAGAAAATGACCTAATTGAAGCTGAAAACAATGTGATTTTGGCTGTGGTCGGGTGGAACACTCTGTATATGTCCACCAAATCCATTTGTTCCATGCTCTGGTTCAGTCCTGCTACTTGTTCGCTAATTTTTTTGTCTGGTTGACCTATCTTTTTGGGATAAGGGGGTGGTAAGGACTTCTGCTAAGATTGTGATCTTGGATATTACATTTTTCATGTCCATTACTATCTATCTTACATAGTTGGGTGCTCTTGTGTTTGGTGAATAGATATTTATGAGTGTTACCTCTTCTTCTTGAATTTTTCCCCTAACTAGTATATCGTGGCCTTCTATATTTCATTTGCTCATTCTTGGTTTGAAGTTGACAGTGTCTGAGAACAGGATTGCTACCACTACTTTTTTCTGAGGTGCTGAGGCATATAGTACTGTTTTGCATCCTTTGATTTTCCAGTTCATGAATTTCTTTATGAGTTAAGTGTATTTCTTTTATATAGCATATTGTTGGATTTTCTTTCCTACTACACTGTGCTCTTAATTGATGAATTGAGTCCATTTACATTGATGGTTATAATTGAGGTGTGCTGATTTAAACTTGACATGTTATTTACCTGGTGTTGTTTACTCATTTTTATTCTATGTTTACCTGTTTATCCTATTGAGTGGTACCTTCTCTTCCTGTACCTGGAGTTCTGATCATTTTATTCCCTCTCTAGAACATGGTTCAGTAGTCTGTGTAGGGTTTGCTTTGTCATCATGAAATTTTTAGCTGTTCTTTGTCATGGAAGTATTTCCACTTCTCCATCAAACTTGAAAGAGAGATTGGCAGGGTGTAGTAGTTTGGGCTGGAATTTGTTTTCATAGAGGACTTGAAGTACTCTGCTCCATGCTCTTTTTGTCTCCGTTGTTTGTGAAGATAAGTTGCCCAAAATTCTGATGGTTTCCATTTGAATGTGATCTGCTTCTTTTTTCTAGAAGCTTTTAGTATATTATTCTTGCATTGGATTTCTGGGATCTTGACTATTATATGTCTCGATGCATTTTTAATTGGGATGAAGTTATTTGGCATTTTGGATGCTTCGTCTCCTGAATGTTAGATTATTTCCTCATATTTGGGAAGCTTCTTGCTATTACTTCTTCCCATATTCTTTTTATATCATTTGAGTTGGCTCCATCCTTCTCACTGATGACTATTACTTTCACATTGTTCATCTTTGCATCAATTGCAAGTGATGAATTATTTTCTCCTGCATCCTAGTTGTTTTTAAGGGATCTTGTCTTAACTTTTCACTAGCTACCCCAGTGTTTTCAATCTGAAACTGTCTTCACTTTCACTCAAACTGTTTTGCATTCTTGTGATTGAGATTTTATGTTCCTATATACCTCTTTGACTCTGCTTAATGCGATCTATTTCTTTCCTGAATTGCTCATTCAAGGAATCCTTTATTTTTTTTAATCTTTATTTCTTATCAATGTATTCTTTAGAAGCATTCATGAATTCTCATACTACAGAGTTTCTTTTTTATTTCAGAAATTAATCCTGCTTAGAGTTCCTCAATACCTTTCTGCTGTTGTTTCTTTACTTCTGATGCTATTAATTCATACTTTTCCGCTGAGCTAGTGTCCTCTGCACTTGTCCTGGGTGGGCTCGAGGCCTGAGATTGCATTTTGCTCCTTCTCTTTGTCATTTTGTATGGTTCTTGCCTTTGGTGTAGAGCTTTGATGCAGTTATAACCTTAGCACCTAATGAAATTCAAGTGCAGATCTATTATATTTGAGTTTATCCAGTTATTCCTGGCTTTGTTCTAGCTGTTGTGTTCAGCTTCTTTTTGCTGTAGCCCTTGGAAGCAAACCTGTTGTGTCCTTCTATTGTGTCCCTGGCCCTGGAGGCACACGGGAGCACTGAAACACTCCCACACACTAGCTGGGCCTGGGCTTTGGCTGATGTGGGTGTCTGAAGAGTGTTGCTAAAGTTCCCACTCACCCAGCAGGATCTAGATAAGTGTAGGGGTCTGGTGGGCATGGCAAAGGGTCTCCCTTATGCACTGTGCCTGAGTTTTGGTCTGGAGAGGTCCCATGGATGAAGTGGATATGGAAGCTCACCTATGTACTCATTGGGCCTGGGCTGGGTTGGATCTGGGGGTCTCAAGAGCATCGTAGTTCTCACTTGGCGGGCTTGGGGTGGTGGCTCCAGGGGCCCTCGTGTCAGGTGCTGGCCTGGGATTGATCTGGGGAGGTCCAACCAGCAGAGGGGAGGACAGGAGCTTACCCCCACACTCACTGGGCCTGAGCTTGTGCTGGATGGGAGGAGTGGAGTTTTCCCGAGAGAGCATGAGAGCTGGATGGAAAGGGTCCTGAAAATGCAGGGGAAGGACTCACTCAGGGCATGGCCTGGTCTTTATCTGGGGAGATCCAACCAGCACAGAGGAGCACAGGAGCTCACCTCCACATCTTTCATCTCTGAGCTTTGGGATTTTCAAATAAGACAGAATTATTATTTAAGTTACAGAAAACTGGAAAAATAAAAAAAAAAAACTGTTGTTTAAAGCATTGACATCAAATCTTAGTGGCTCAAAATTTATAGGATTAAGAATCAAAAGGAAAACATAAATAGATGAAAGAAGAAGAAAAAGAGAGACAAAGAAGAAAAGGCAAGGAGGGAAGGGAAATAGAAAAACAGGAGTAAGGAAGACTTAGCAAATCAGATTAAAGTATGCTACCAAGGGTTTATGTAGAAACATTTAACTAAATTGCAGTATTTTAGCTTTTGGATTGGTGGCTCCAGAATTGACTGAAATTCTTCCTATAGATAAGTATAGGGACAAAGTGGTAGAAGACCCCATAAAAGGCTTGTTTTCAAGAGGAACGAAAGAAAGAAAGAAAGAAAGAAAGAAAGAAAGAAAGAAAGAAAGAAAGAAAGAAAGAAAGAAAGAAAGAAAGAAAGAAAGAAAGAAAGAAAATAAATCTGATGCTGGGTCATGGCCACTTATTGTATTATAGTTTTAGTGTTTCAGTATGGCACCCAGCCCATTAACTTCATAACAATACACGTAGCTGGCAAATTCTCCCTAAGTTTCATTTAAGAGTCTTAAGTGAAAACTGAAACCTAATAAAAATAGGTGTCTTCTAAGTCTCACAGCAATTTTCAAAGATAGTAGTTCCTGCTTGGAAGAGAGCCCTCACTCCTCCTGTGCCATTTAGGCTTTCATAGAGCCCAATCTAAACAACTACTATGGAGATGACAATATACAATGTATTAATTATTGTAACTCTCCTACTAACCTGTTTGTAAATTCTGTTTTATTGTTTTTTTTATTTCCTTTTCTTTAAAATAAAAAGATAATACAAAATGTAAAATAATAAAGAAATAAATTGATGTTGTATCTCAAAAGTCATTTTGATGTCGTCAGAAAATTATTTAGGAAAATCAGCAAGTACTGACATTAATAATTAATAATAAGAGGTCTCAAAATAATCTGGCTAACCAACTCATGGAAAACAAAGTACGTGCATGCTAACTTATACACATACATGTAGATCAATTCAAATACCTTATTCTTATTCCAAACTAATGACAATATTTACTTATAATGTATCTAGAAATCTACAACATGTAAATTGTCTTTGGAAGAAAAACCAAGTCATATTCAATTTAAATAATTTATAAAGCTTTTGTTAACCATTACTTATATCTATATTCCTATGTCTATGCATAACACATTACGTGATAAACATGTGTATTTGCACATATTACAAATGTGTAATGCAATATATAAACAAAATATAATTAAACATAAGAGAAAGAATGAGCAATAGAAATAGTACCATAATACACCCTGAGAGAATCCAAAGACTGGAATTACTTAATCAAAAATTTCAATAGCTATAGACAGCAAATGCGAACAAACTGGAGGAGGAAAGACAATAGAGTAGAGACACATGGATGTAGACATTACACCATGATTATGCAGAAAATATGTAACATTCTGTTGCCAGAAAGAAGCAAACATATGACTCCAATGACAGGAAAAAACATACATGCAAAACATTTATTAGAGTATTGGTATGTGTTTATAATACATATATGTATTGCACTACATATATATATTTATATAATGTGTGACTGTGTATATGTGAAATAAAGAAAATGTAGAAGATGGAAAGACTAT
>PVKA01024559.1:0-34072 GCA_004027165.1 Ctenomys sociabilis | reverse complement strand
TGGCCTGCAGGTGTGTGGCTCTGGCAGCCTTGGCCTGCAGGTGTGTGGCTTCGCAGCTCAGGCCTGCAGGTGTGTGGCTCTGGCAGCCCTGGCCTGCAGGTGTGTGGCTCCAGCTCCATCATACCTGCATGCAGCTATCCTCTATATCTCTGTGTGCTCACTGGGACCGATCACTGGGTTGGGGCCACACACCCAAGTGGTCTCACTTGACTTGTTTCCACAAAGGCTCAGATCCTCTTACATTCATAGGTCCTGGGTCTTGGGGTGTCCTCGGGGTACGTGGTGTCCCTCCACATCTCCTCTGGAGTTCTGGGGGATCCTGTCATGGGGCAGGGGGCAGCTGGGCTGCTGGCAGTATTCCAGGTGTGTACCTGCAGGCCTGGCCAGCGAACTTCTTCAAAGCCACCTGCAAGGCCTAAGATGAGCACTTAGTCTGGCAACGCCCTGGTCTGTTCTGCATAGAGGACCCCCAGCACCCTTGGTGGGGGGCAGGGCAGGCATCACTATCCTCTGCTTGAGGGCAACAGAGTCCTATTTTCTTAGAAGCCAGTGGATCTGGAATGGAAACTCACAGGCTCAGGCTGTCCTGTGTCTCCTGGCATAACTCCCCATCTGCCCCAAGCATCTAAGCTTTGAAGCTCTTGAGCTGCCTTCTTTGCATCCCCAGTGCTCTTGGCATACATGGCAGGGCCTTCTCATGGCTATCCACCCAAAGAACTGTAATCTCTGAGCCTCTCCCAGCTGCAATGCCCTTGCCCCTGGGGCAATGCATGTAGCTGTGGTGACCGCTGTACCTGTCAGGTCTGTCGCTGTTCAGAGGTGCCCGGGTGACCATGTGGGCTCAGGTCCCAGTGCTCACATCTGTGGGGTCTCCTCTGCCACGGCCATGGGGTGAGGGTGGCTGTGGGGAAGGCACTGGCCTCTGGAAGTGGGCTGGCGGGATCTGCAGGGCAGGTCTGTGGGACAGACCCTTGGCTGTCAGGACGCAGGGGCCCTGGTTGGGAGAGCTAAGGGCAGATGCGACGCCCTGCACGTGAGTCCCTGTTCTGGGCTCCTTGTTGGCCTCTGCCCCTCAGACCCAAATTTAAGAGGAAAACTCGATGATAAGAGAATTCACTCAGGTGAGAGAATTCTGAACTGCAGGGAGGGGCTTTGCCCATTGAATAATTCACATCCCTGCCCTGGCCCTGGCCCCCTCTGGTCCTGTTCTCTCTTTCTTCTCCCTATGTTTGCTACCGCCCATGCTGCCGGGGAGCCCTTGCTTTGAGGTGCTGCAGCTCTATGCTGTTGCCTGCATACACTGGCAGGGTGTTTCTTGAATGACTGAGTGAGCAACAGCAGTGTCTGGTGAAGCTCGGGCTAAGGGCCTCCTGAGCCTTGCTGCCCCACCATGAGCATGGACCTGCAGCTGCTCACTTCCCAGCACCACTGAGCTCGGAGCTCCCGCACCTGGTCTGGTCCCAGCCTGAGCGCCCTTTCCTTGCCATGGGGGGCTGTGTCTCCTTGTCAGGCAGACTCCAAGTGACAAAGATGGCTGGAGCGTCCATGGCTCCCTTTACGCCAGAGCCAGCTCTACTTTAGCCCTGTGGATGTGGTGCCCCAACAGCCTCTACTGTAGGACACCGTGGGGGGCTGAGGGCTCAGGGACCCTGGCTAGCTGAGGTCACAGAGGCCAGAGAGTCCGGGTGCAGGTGCTGCCAGGTGGAAAGGAAGTGTGAGCCGGGGACGGCCCAGGCCCTGGCACTTTGCTAACCCAGCAGGTGGCGGCGGGCTCCCTGGTCACGGCCATTGCCTGCAGCAGGGCCCTCCCCAGGGCCGTGGCTGGAGCCGTGCTGGACACTGGCTGTTAGCGCATATCAGCAGGGACCCCACCTGGTGCCTGGAGGTCTCCTCTGTGTTCTTCTGAGGTGGAAGTCTTGGGTGCCCTGGGCCCCTGGTCACCAGCTGCTGTGTACAGGGCCACTCTGTGGAGTAGGGGTGGGACACCTTTCCCAGGTGAGGGTGGCTGCTGATGGACTCTGTTCTCAGCCCAGCCAGGCCATGATGGGGAACCTGCAAGCCCTGGGGCTCCATAACACAGGGTCACCAGTTCCGGGCCAGCTAAATGCAGAGATCTATTCTGCATGGTTTTAGAGCCCAGTGGACTGAGCTCAAGCTGCCTCTGAAGAATCGGGGAGGAGTTGCCGCCTTCTCCTCTTCCTCCTTCTCTTCTGGCTCCTGGTGTCTCCGGTCGTCCCTTGGCTTGTGGCCATATCCCTCCAACCCCATCCCCGCCTTCTTGCGGTCTTCCTGTCACTGGACAGGATCCCAGGAGGCTCCTCAGTCCTCTCTGCTGGTAGAATTAAGCTGCAGGTTTCTTTACTCCTGTTGTAGAAAAGGAATTTTCCAGGAAGGAGACAAGCAAGGATGTGTCAGGCAGAATCGATAAGCACACAGTCGGAGAATGAGAGGGCTGGCCTCCAGCAGACCGTGCATGGCTGGAGCTGGTGTGCTTCTGTGCCTGGGGTGTCTTCCGTGGGGGGATCTAGGACGCACGTTCCTGCTGTCTCTCTGGTCATTCTCTAGGACTGTCACTGGCAAAGTGCTGGGCTGGGCTGGGCCTGTACTGAGACAGAGCTTGCTGCTTCCTTGGGGGCAGAGTCTGGGAGGAAGTGGCATCTACAGGTGAGCACAGAACCTTTTTTTTTCCCAGTGAATTTCCTGGAAAGGAAAAAGACATAAGTAGCTCTGCATCCCGAAGCTTCCATTTCCTTAAAGTACAATTTTAAAATCTGGGGTTTCCTCATCTCCCTTCCACTGGTCTTTATTTCTTCCCTCCCACCTCACTTGCTCTATTTTTCCAGCTCATGTAGGGACCCTGGTCACCTGGTCCCTGGGGTGCTCTTATACTTGGAGTCTTTAGCTTCGTTGCTTCTGCCAGGTCCATGTGAAGTCCGATGGCTGGGGTATGGGGTCCTATGCAGCCCACTGCAAGCCCAGGGCAAGGGTTGAGGTGCATCACTCTCTGTCCCAGGCTTCCTTAGTGCCCTCCTTCCCTAGTGCCAGGTCTACTGTATGACCCCTGTGTGAACCAAGAAGGCCCCAAAGGAGGCAGAGTCTGCCTCCTCTGGGTAACACCCTGAAACTCTGCCTTGGGCTTCCTGTTCGTTCTCTCCTGCACCACTGTCAGCAGGATCGGGTAGCTTTTTATCCATCCCCTCCACTCAGAGGAAGGAGCAGGGATGGGGTCCAAGGAGGGACACACAAGGTCTTCCAGCCCTCCCCTCTCTTTCCTCCCCCCAGCAGCCACCCTGGAGCGATGCTCTTGGCTACAGTGTAGATTACTACATGATAAAGGAGCTTTTAAAATCTTCTCCTCGGGGTCAGGGAATAGGGGAAAAAGAAATGTAAAGGGACAAAGAGGTTATATCATGTACAGGTACAAATTCTCAATGATAAATGTGGTCATTACATAGATCTAAAATGTACCAATAAAATCTAATGTAAAAAATCCTTCCCGTGGCCCATGTTGAAGAGACAGCCTCAGGTAGCCAGCCCATGCACACTGCTGCCTGGGGACCCCATCTGCAGCAATGCCACTCCTGCCAGACTCGGAGAGGGGGGGATCACCAGACTGCACGGCGCTCAGAGCTCCCGGAAGGACTGGCTCCTGTCCCAGCTATCCCCACCCCTCAGTTAAGCCACAGCATCGATGGCACTGGGATTCTGGTTGTGTGCTCTGAACTTTCATGAAGGATTATTGTGCATGCTGCCATTTCCCAGGCTCATGGGTTTCTAGCATGCCTTTGTAGCCATCAGGAATAGCCAGATTTTATGCAGGACAAAGGAAACAGAAACCTAGGGGGTCCTATGCTCAAGCTCCAGCTGGCCTTCCTTCTCAGGCCCCCAGTGGGCTACCCCAGAGATACCTGGCAGATACCTACTTTTGAGATTGTTGAATCTTCCAGGTCCTGGGCTCTAGAGGAGTATGCTCAAATTAAGCTAGTATCAGCAGTAAAGGGTATGGTAATCTGTTAGTGATGTCTGTCATGGTGGTCAATTAGTGGTGTCTGCCTTGGTCTCAGAATGGACCAAAGCATCAGCATGCCCCATCTGCGTCTCTGTGTAGCCTGTTGAAGGGGTTCACAGCTGGAGTCTGACCTGGGGAGTGAGACCTCACTGGATCATTGCTTCAGTCTGAGAGGCTGAGAAATTAGGGGGTTGCCAGAGGATCTCATGAGCCCTGCTTTATCACCCAGTATGGCGTAGATGCCCCCACCCACACAGGATGCCCTGTGTAGACCCTGGCCCTGTAGCCCCCTTCTAGGTTTTCCTGGAGCACCCTCCTCCTCCACAGAGCACCACCCTAGATCTCTCCTCCTTTGGTCCCATGATCTCCTGCAACCCAGGACGGGGGCGCTCATCACTTACGGCTATGGAAACTGAGGCAGCATGAAATAGAGAAGCCGTCACTGGGAGAGGCAAGACAGGCACAAGCCCCTCCTCAGGTGCTGAGGGCTGAACATCGCTGCTTCACCTTGTAGGGATCTAACCAAGGCCGATGCTTCCTGCTTTCCCTGACTTCTGAGCACCAACATGAGATCTCTGCATCATAAATGTCCATAGAGCGATGTCATCAATGAGCCAGGAGGGAGAGTCTGTCCTTCTGGGACAGTGAGCCACCTTTACCACACTCCTACCCTTCAGTTTGTAGAGCATCACTCTGGGGCCATACCAGCACCCCAGAATTGCCACTGAGGGGTATAGAGCACCCTGGAGCTCAGAGACAGCCTTTCCTCTGGGAGCAGGCTAGGGGAACAATAGGGTGACAGATGGACAGACAAATGGATGGAGGGGCAGAGAGACCTTGTGGGCCTTCCAGCCCCTGGCTCCACTCTTGCTGGCCCTAGCCATGGTAGCTGCCAGTCCTAGCTGTCATTGGACCTCTGTCTGTCCCTTCTACTGCCTATAATCTGGGCTTCCTGAAACCTCCCTTCCCTTGAGTGTGGTCTGTGGCCCTGCCTCCCTCTCCTGCCTCAGCTTTGGAGTTGCTGCGCTCCAGCTGCAGCTCCATCTCAGGCTCCCCTATGCTGTCCCTTTTGCTGTCTCCCCTGACACCTCCTCACACCTAAGTGCTCCCACACCCCATTGTGCATGGGACTGGGTGGCCCTGGCAGGGGCTTCATGAAGGTAGCACCCCCCAGCAGGCCTATCCTTCCTGTGAACCCTCCCTGTTCTTCTGTCCCCAGGACATCTGGGGACCCCAGCATCTGCACTGGGACAGTGCGTGGCATACAGCCTCAGTCATTTCTGGTTTGCCAACCACATATGTGAAGAGGGTCACTCTGGATTCAGCCGTCCTTGGGCTCATTGGCATTTGACTTCACCTTCTGCCCTCTGTATTCTCAGGAGGAGGTGGCAGTTGCCAGCTGTGTCCTCGTCAGCCCTGAGTGCCTGGTGCACAGGGCTTGCGAGATCTACTTGTGGGATCTGCGGACGGAGGGGAAGGCTGAGGCTGGCTGGGTGCCCTGCAGGTTGGAAGTGGCCTTGGCCTCCTGTGCCTTAGCTGGCTACGCCAAGCCTCTCCTAGCTGTGGGGAGGGGCAGGACAGGGTGTAAGGACAGGAGGTGTCGCAGGAGGTCACTGTCACTGTCCCTTCTTCATGGGCACAGCTCTTGGACATCAGCCAGGGTGGTGGCATGTCAGCCAGAGGTTGAGATACTGCCCCAGGAAAAGCTAGGGCCTCGCCTCCCTCCTGGCGAATCTGACGCTCTCACCCTGTGTGTCTAGGCTGAGCTCTGGCAGGGAGTTGGGCCGCTCTGCTGGGCAACCGGAAAGCCAGCGCTTCTTGGCAGGCTTCTTACCATGTAGAGAAGGGTGAGCATCTCTCATGGACTGTAGATAAGCTATTTCTGGTTGCAGGACATGGCAAAGCACACCTGTAATCCCAGCGATCTGGGACACTCAGGCGGGAGGGTCTCACTTCGGTCCACACAGTGTCCCCAGCACTACCCATGTGGTTGGAAATGCCAGGATCTCCTTCTTGTGGCAGTCCCTGTGTGTACAGCCCACACTTCTTTCTGTACTTACTCTTTGGGCCTGCCTGAGTCTGGGCCATGGGCACAAGGCTGCGGCAGCTGAGGGGAGCAGGTGTCCCTTCAAGGTACCAATTGCAATTCTCTGGAGACTGGACCAGGGCTGGGGCTGCTGTGTGATCTGTGAGCTGCTTTTCATAATGGCTGTGCTCTGTAAATAATTAATCAGTGAATCCTCCCCAGCCCAGAGAGCGGGCTGCTTGACAAATGGACCTGAAGGAAATGAGTTTAAAAATGTAAGTGGATGTTTTATTTAATATGAGCATTGAACAACTCTCTTCATAATGCAGCTGGGGGCTGGGGACATGGGTTCAGGCCAGGAAGGGCACCACGTGCTGTCCCTATTGCGCACCAGGCCGGGTGAGGTTGGACGGCCAGCTGCTGGGCCCCCCAAGGCCCCCTTGGCAAAACTCCAAGGTGAGTGAGCTCCCTGCTACTCCCACAGGGTGACCTGGTGCTTCTCTCCCAGATGGCACCAGGAACTGCCTGGCGGACACAGCAGCTCCGCCCAAATCAAGCGCAGGGCAGGGCATGCTGGGGCTGGAGGGAGCATCCAGAATTTGGAGCTCTGTTGATGGTGGGTATGTCTTGGTTCCAGAAGGTTCTTCTGGTACCTGTGAAGTACATGTCAGAGTGGGGGAAAGAGACCGAAAGGACTGCCGCTTAGTGCCAACATGGCTGCCTATCTGTGCCCCCCCCATGTCACAACCCCCCCAGGAACCCTGCAAAGAGTGTCTAGTCTTCCATGCTGTGAGATAAGGAGGTCGACACCATCTCCAGAGAAGCGAGACACTGGCCCGGCCATCAGATGCTAACTTCCACGGCTGGCATCCCACTGCTGTTGGATGTTGTGGGGATGCTATTTTAAATTCACACACAGAGGCCTGTTTGTGCTCAGAAGAGCAAGGATTCAAACATGGGACTGATGCTGAGGCCAAGGCTTCTCACCCTGCCCCCACACCAGGAGTAAGAACTTTCTGGAAAGTTGCTGGGGACCCCTGCTCTTCTGGTCCCTGACTTAGGGCAGCGGGCCAGGTGCTCTGCACAGAGACCATAAAATTAGCAACTTAATTTTGCTCATCAGGAAATCTGTTGGAGAAATGCGTGTCTTTAAGAGATCCGTTTTCTTATAAGCCAGCATGATAACAATAAGGAGAAAGGCCAAGCTGCAGGGAGAAAAGGGTTTTCTAAATTTATAACAGGGATTCATTATGCACCAGCCATGCTTGAAAAGGCCATGGCTACAGAAAAGAAAAGAGGTGAATCCCAGGGACAGGAGGAACAGAGCCCGGGGCCAGGTCTCTGGAGGGGGAGGGGTGTGTATGGCTGTCCAGTGCAGGCTGCTGACCTGGCACCCAACCTGCACCCTGAGTCTGTACCACTGCTGGGCGTGAAGCAGGAGGCCATGTGATTCACTCCAGGTTGTGAGTGAATATCAGCCACTGACAGAGGAGGAAACTGAGGATCAGAGTGGCAGAGAGAGCCCGTGTCACCAGGGAGCTCTTGGTGGCAGAGGCCTCAGGCTAAAGGACCCATGTTCGGCTTTCCTCTGCCTGACCTTGCACTGCTGGCTTTCAGAATCCCTCTATTCAGGCCCTCAGTGAATGTGAAGGCCAGGGAGAATGTGCAGGGTCTACAGTGTGCCTCTCGCAGGCCCAGGCTATCTGAGCAGAGTCTCCTTCCACCTCCCCATTGTCTGATGGCACTGTTCTCATGGGGGATACACAAATCCCCTGGAGTGTGGTGTAGGCAGGATCTCTCTGTTAGCTCCCAGCCCTGTCTGTGCAGGGGAAGAGCTCGGTCCATCTCAACCCCATCCTCTTCCAGGAAAACCCATTGCTTGGCCTGAAGAAGTTAGAGGCCTCTAGGAATGCTGTAGAAAGGCAGAGTGACAGGGACAGGAGCTGGACATGGCTGAAAGCTGACTTCCCACTCTGGACCATCTCCTGAGTGCTAGCTGGCTGCATCAGGCTCTTCTTCCTGTTCCATCCATGCCCTGCCTTTCAGTTGGCTTCGTCTTACCCAGGTCAGGATGTGTCTGGGGTTCTGCAGGGTGGAGAATAGAGTCCCTCTCTGTGATCTGCTTGGGACCTCAGTGTGATATGGGCCTCTTGGTGGCTGTGGGCCAGGCTCTGACATCTAGGGCTCAGTGACCATGTGTGACCAGGGCCCCGCCTTGACTGATGTGTGGCCGTGGGACATGACTCATGCTGTGGGGTGGGGGTGGGGCCGGGGGCAGGACGGGACTGTGCTGCTCAGATAATTGCAATGATGAATGGAACTGTCCAAGAGTCCGGCAGCTGTGAGCTGTGAGCTGTGCTGGGGCAGAGTGAGAGTGCGCTGGAGCTCAGGGACCAAAACGTGGAGCCCCAGTCCCCCACCTCCCTGGGGCATCCTGAGAAGGAAATGGAGTGAGTGCGACAGGGGAGGGCAGACACCGGCAGTCTTGGGCCTCCTACAGTCGTGTTGTGTCTGGAGCTGTGCACACGTGTGCAGGGACCCAGCTGCCATGTGTACAGGTGGGAGGTGACAGGGCTGGGCTCTGGAGGACACAGGCGCTGACCCTCAGTGGGGAGAACAGTCCCCTGGCTCTGCCCCACACCGTGGGGTTGCAGATAGAATCTGATTCGGCAGCCAGACACACAGGGCCCTGGGCAGGAAGGAGGAAGATGGTTTTAGGAGGAAAGCGGTCTTGTGGGGACATGGTCCCATCACCTGGGGCTGGGGCTGGGCAGGGCAGCACCAAGGACAGGCTGTTGGGGAGAGGCACCTGAGTCTATCTGCCCTTTACTCCTGCATGCACTGTCCCTTCAGACATGAGAGTCTGCACAACAACCCTGCTGGATTTAAACTGCTGCTTGACAAGACTGGCGCTCAATCAAAACTCAGGGCAAATAGGACAGAGAGAGCTAGCATCTACCATTCCTGGGCTGGTTCAGGAGGGATGGGATGGCCACCCTTTATCTATCAGGCAAGGGTCCCCGGTGTCCCACAGGCCCTAGAAGCTTATAAGACTCCGGGGGATGCGATGGACACAGCCTGCCCTGGGGCTCCCCTCTGCCTCATAGCTCCCACCCTGCCCCAGCCCCCCACAGCTACCAGAGCGCCCTACCTACACACAGCCACCTCAGGCCTCAGCCCAGCCTGCACTGATGTGGAACCTGCAGACACGACGGCGGGGCAGGGTGGGCAGTGCCTGGCTTTCGGCTTCCGTGTTGCCTCTCGAAGCCATGGCCTGTGGTTTACACGATGTCCATCCTCCGCTACTCCCTGCTGCCCATGTGTGAGTCCTTGTCTGCCCTGGTCCTGCCCTCTGGTGTGTGGCAGGCCATACTGGTGAAGGCTAGCACACATAAGGAGGAACGTGCTAAGCTGCAGAGGACCTGGCCTCCAGGTCCTGTGGCTTGGGCTGAGGCAGGGCTGTCCCCACCTCAGGAGACCCTGCCATGGGACAGCAATGACGGGGTGCCCTGAGTGGACTCAGGAGGGGGGAAGGCCTGAGTCAGTGTCCTCCATGAGCCCCCTGGCCTTTCCCACAGGCTAGGGCTCAGCCCATGGCAGCGCGGCCTATGGTTGGCCTGTCATTGGCAATGGTTCTGCTGCCCCCAGCAGTACATGCCCAGCCTGCATTTGCCTGCCAGCGAGCTCGGGTGCTGCAGCAGCCCCTGTGAACTTTTCTCCCTGTTTGGATGTGCATGAACCCTCAGAACACCAGGACACTCTGCGTTTCTCAGGGATGCGGGCCTGACCTACCCTCATCAGTGCTCCCTCCAGGGCAGGACCTTGGTGAGGTACCCTTGCCCAGGTCCCAGCCCTGCCCTCTGGCAGCCCAGTGCTGGGCATGGAGCCTCTTCCTGTCCAGCCCAGGTCCTTCACTGTATTTAGCCCCAATCCATGCATCAGCCTCCTTCCGGAGGGAGGAAGGAAGCAGCGGTACTTTTGTGAGGGTGTCCCCCGTCACTGGAGCCTGCCCACATGAGTGCAGGACCTCCGCACTGTGATGATCCCATCGGGGCGAGGGCTCCGGCACTGTCAAGGAGTGTGGACACAGTGACCTGCATATCCTGGCCACGTACTTAGCCCACACAATGAAAGCAGGCCCGGGCCAGTGGGGTGGCACATGTCTCTGTCACTGTGGGCCTCGAGCCGGAAGGCATGTGTAGGTCTGGCTTTCCCTCCTTTCTCTCTTTGTAAAATCTGCCTGGAATGGGAAGCCTTCCTCGCCAAGACACAATTAAGTTTCCCAAATTAATTATGCACCTGACAGCAGAGTTGGTGATTTTCTTAATTCCCCCTATAATTACATGGAAGAGCAGTACCCTTATCCCTCAAAGGAGGTACGGCTCGGAGAGGCCTGAGTGTCGGCTTCCGTGCCCAGTGGCCTCTGCCTGTGGTGGACACAGAGGCCCTGTCTGTCCTGTGCTCTCCTTGGCAGGTCATGTCCCTCAGCCCTGGCTGTGATGAGGGGCTCTCTGACCACCAGGCAGCTCCAGAGAGGCTGGGCTCTTGTGGTCTGTCACAGGAGGCACCATCAGGAGTAGGCAGGGCCTCTGGGCTACCTGTGGGCCTCCTGCTCTCCCTGTCCTCCATCAACACGGGGTTGTGCATGGTGACAGCCAGTCAGACTAGGACCAGGGGAGAAGTTCTTGAAGGCAGAGTGAGGCCTCAGGGCTCAACAGCACCAGCTGTGACTTCTGCCTGCTGGGAGAAGAGGACTGTGGTTGTGGTGGTCCATGGGAAGGTCTAATGATGCAGACCCAGAGCTGACCATTGTCTCTCTCAAGGGAACAGTGTGTGAGAGCAGAGGAAAGCAGCTGAGGTGGAGGTGGGGACGCTGGGGAATGATGGGAAAGGCCACTGCCCTTTATAGGGCAGAGCCGTGGGGCTGGACCACGCAGACTGGTACCTCCCCAGCCTGTCTGCACCTCAGGCCTCATGCTGCTGTATCTTTCCCCACGAGCCCCCTTCAGGCCTATCTGAGGACAGTAGCACAAGTGGGATGCAGGATGGAAGAGATGTTCAAGCCCTAGCTAGGATGGGGTCTGCTGTGATGACCTGTGTGCTCAGATTGTTGGACAGGGAGAGGGGAGGCTGGTGCCGCACTCTGCAGCTGGCCCCTGGTGGCCTTGCCAGGGGACGCAGCTCTTCATGGCAGCAATTGAGAGAAAAAGAAATATAAAGCCACTGGGGTGCCAGTGGCCCAGGGGAACGGGACCGATTTAAATGCAAGTCCACTTATTTTAAGAATCTGGCCACCCCTTTATCTCCTGGTGTATTATTGGACAAATTCTAGCCAGTTTCGTGTTTTATGATCCAACACACCAAGGGAGGCTTGCCATCAGCAGCACCCTGGCACCTGGTCAGGACTGGCGCTCTCTGCAAGTCCACTCTCATCTGGGGGACATAGCCATGTACAGAGGGGTCAGCGTGTGTGTGCGTGCAGACACCGTGCTTCCAAAGCCCCAAACAGGGAAATTGTAACTTCTCAGAGCCGCGAAACCCAAATCCTGAAAGCGAAGGCTATGCACATTCTTAGGTAGCCTTTGATGCAGGCCTATGTGCTGCTAGAAAAAAAAAAAAAATGGTGAGGCAGTTCTTGCCCATCTTTCTGGAGCCCAGAGGTGGGATGGTGCCACCCCTGCTGCCCCATCCTGCCCTCTGGGGCCAGGTGGGGGCACACAGCATCCCTCTGCATGGCCCAGCTCTCTGACTGCCCTGCCATGGATGGGGCGTTGGGGCAGCCCCATGACCTACACCCCAGGCTGTGCTTGGAGAACCCCGGGGCAGGGACCAGAACATCCACACTCAGTTGTCTGCTCCTGTAGCTTTGCTGGTTCTCTGGCAGCAGGAGACACACTCCCTCTTGTCCTTGGAATCACCCATCACATGATGTGTCTCATAAGCTGTGGCCAAGTCCACAGAGCCAGGATCACTGCTGCATCACTCAGCTCACAGTGGCTCTCCTGGCTCTGACCCGACCCCAGGTGGCCCCAAGGCAGGGGGGCTACACAGTGGCAGTGGCTTCATGCTCAGAAAGCTCCAGTTTTGCCTCATGCTCTGCTGGAATGAAGTTATTCAGAGGCTTGTGTTCTGCCCTGGTTCCTGGAAATCACGTGGCTGGTCCTGTCTGGATGGGGTGGTTCCCTTATAGCCTGTCACCTGCTTCTTGGTCTGCCTAGGCCCATGGTGTAAAGAGACATGCAAGAGCTCTGCCAGGGTGTGGGAGCTGCATGGGCCTGCTGGGGTCTGGGTTTGGCCTGGTGCTGTTGGGCAGGGTGGGGAAGGAGGGGCTCTTGACACCCACGCAGTGACAGCCACCTAGGGAGGGTGCAAGCAGGCTATCCGCACTTCTCTTCTTCATGCACTACTTGGGCTTGTACAGTGCAGTGTGATTTATAGTCAGGAATAACACAGCGAGGCTATTTTCGCTTTGGTGCGTGCGCTGCCAAGTGAGTGCAATTATTTTTGTTGCATTAAAAAAGGGCCACACGGGGCCAGCTGTACTTCAGCGGTGGAGCGCTTGCCAAGGGTGCTCGGGCCCAGCCCTCCCAGCTCAGAATAGGAAAAAGTAACAGCTGCACATAAGGGCTCCAAGGAGAGCCCCTCGCTGCAGAACTCACACCAGTGCCAGTTGAGAGGGATGTAGATGGGGATGGGCAGAAAAACTGGAACAGGAAAGAAAGGCTGAAAGCTTGTTCTGAGGGATGTGCTGGGGCTGACTCGTGGGCCCCTGGCTGCTGTGGGGTAAAAGTGGCATGAGGGCAGCCCAGCCACATGGGGAGCCATGGAAGTAGCCTGTGGGACATACACAGCGCTGGGCTGCTGACCACTTGCTTCCGCAAGGGCAGCAGAGCTCTGGGCCCACATGTGCAGCCGGCACCTGCTTCCAGGGCACAGGACAGAGCGTGCGTGACGTGGGATGGACGAGGCGCTGGGGCCTCTGTGGACAGGGAACTCAGAGGGTGCAGACATGCTCAGGGGTGCGGGCCGGTCTTGCGGCCCAGGAGAACCGGGATCAGGATGCGATATGTGGTGGAGAGGCGAAACCCTGTGGAAGGAATGGGGGAGTGGGGACGTGTGCTCCAGCCTCCCTTCCCCAGACTGAGCCCAACAGGTAGTGGCTGGCAGGTGCCAGAGACAGGTGGTCCCAGGGTGACAGAGCTGAGCGGAGGTGGGGTAGACACAAGATGGGGCGTAGGATGGCTGCAGAGGCGGGGCATGTGGCAGCTCACAGGGCATTTTCAAGTCCATTCTTGATTTGTTTGGAGAGAGGGACTCAGGGGGGTGAGGCTGCACTGAGCCCCTGGGCCATGCCCCAGTCACAGGGCCCTCAGATGTAGTGACCCAGAGGCTTGCTCTTGTTGACCTGATTCCCAGACAGGAATGCAGAGCTCTGGAGGGGCTGGGACCAGCCACCAGGAAGTGGTGGGCAAGGTGCAGGCAGGGTGAGAGGTGTGGCCCCAGCACTGCAGCAGCCCCAGAGCTGTGCTTGCTACCTGACTGTGACCTAGGAGGGAAGGCTGGGCGTTTGCCTCCTCCCCCATGACTGTGTCTGGAATTGATGGGTGACAGGCTCCGAGTCCCCTCCTGGAGTGTCCCTGGCATGGGCTGAGCCAGAGCAGGAGCAGAGGCTGCCACCCTTGTGAGCCACCCTGTGACCCAGGAGCCCGCGGGCAGCGCCACAGTGGCTCCAGCCGCCGTGAAATTACATCTCTCTCAGAAGGCGCCTTTCTTTTTTCTTAATTGCCGTGACTAGAATAATCCCAGTTTATCTGCTTTCACCCTTGATGGTGAATTTAATTTAATAGACTGTAACTGTGCACCCTCTGATCTTTAAATGTTGCATTTACTGGCCTGATTAGCACGGTTCGGTGTCCGTAGAGCGTGGGGTGGGCTTGTGGAGCCAACTCTGACGGGTGGGTGCCCGGGGGCTCAGTGCGCTGCTGCAACTCCCATTCCAGACTGACATGGGAGGGGACACAATGGCCGTCTGTTTTTGTGGGACCCTGGGGCAGCAGAAGGCCAAGGCTTCCTCTGTGGCCCTGCCAGGAAAACTCCTGCCTGAAGCCCCAAGGTGGGCGGGTGCCCTGCTGTCTTCCCCAGCTGCCTGTTGCTCTGTGTGTTCACTGACTTCCAGAGAGGTCACCTTCCTGTCACAGCAATGTCTTCTTCCTCACCAGGCTGGCTAGGCCTGCTGAGGTGGAAACATGACGGACGGACGAGTTCCTGGGACCATACTGAGGGCCCCAGCGCCCAGGGGCCATGGGAGGACACTTTCCTTTGGGGGTCTGTGTTGTCCCTGGGCCTGTCTGGCTCTTCCTCTTTGTGGCTGCCATAAGGTGAGCTGCTTTCTCCCTCCTGCCATGATGTTTCTACCTCACTTCAGGCTGCAGCAAGGAGCCAGCTGACCACGGGCTACAACCTCTGAAGCCTCGAGCCCCAATAGCTATCTTCTCCTTCAGATTCCCTCAGATATGTTGTCACGGGGATGGAAAACTGACCCATAATCCTCCCTAGCATCTGTGTCCCCTGTGAAAGCCCAGCCCAGGGCCACACCCAGCTGCACCCAGAATGTGTGTGTTTCAGTCGGAAAGAGGGGAAGGGACAGAGAAGCAGGTGGAGCCATCCTCAAGGGTTGAGGTGGTCAACCAGAGACAAGCCTGAGCATCGCCAGCCCCTTCTGCTCTTGCTTTTCCTTCTCTCATGGGTGTGGGACTGCGGGCTACCTCCTTGTTGATGGTCTCTGCTTGCCCCCATGCATGCAGGCCTGGCTGTACTTTGAAACCCACAATGTGTAGTGTGGGACCACTTCTCCATGAGGCTGGAAGCCAGGGAGGACGTGCCTGTCACCACCCCAAGCTTGTCCTGTGTGCTCTCTGTGGCCTTGGGGCCTCGGCCAAGCCCCTTCCACTTGGTCCACAGACCTCCTGTCTTCCTTTCCCTGGGGGCTCCCATGCCTGCCTGGGCCTGAAGGGCACACCGGGGCTCTGGTGCTGAGAGCTACAGCTCTCTATGCAGGCTGCTGGGAGGAAAGAGCCAGGCAGATCTGGGTTCGCCCTGCCTATGGTGGGATTTTACTGTCTCTGGAACACCCATGCTTTAAAGGAGGAGACGTGAGTTTGGCTCATGGGTTTAGGCCATGGTGGAAGGCTATGGCGGAGCAGAGCAGCTTAGCTCATGGTGGTGGTGAAGTGGGCTGGAGGAACAGTGCCAGAGAGGAGGCTTCCCAAGGCCACTCCACACCTCACCTACTCAAACCTAGGAGTGCTCTACCAGTCCTCCCGGGGTAGTGCGGAACCCACTGAGTGGACATCACACTAACTGGTGTGCTGGCCACAGTGCTTAGCCTCTCTGGGCCTCTGTTTCCTAGCCTTAATGTGGGACTCTGCATTCACAATGTGCCTTGGAGGGCCACAAGTCCCAGCCACATTCTCATGGCTCGCTGGTCAGCACAGTGGGCAGAGACCCCACAGGGGTAGCCTGGCCTCACCTTGGCTCTAGCAGGAGGAGGTTACAGAGGGCCCATTGTCTCTGCATTGTCCTCCTAGCCTGCTGGACACAGGGCTCCAGGGCTGGCTGGATACAGTGGGGGATGGCACATGGCCAGTGTGGAGGTCCCAGGAAGACTTCCTCAGCACAGGGATAGGCAGAGCCTGCTGGTGCAGTGAGACTCCCCACCCGGGGCCCCGCGTCCTCCAGGAAGTGGTATCCCACAAGCCCAGCCTGTGCGCTCTTCTACTGCTGGACTCTGCAAACCTGCAGTCGGAATGATCAATTCTGTGTGCTTGCTAAATGACAAACTTTCTCTGGGAATGGCTTTACTCATAATTTTCAAGCGCTTAAAGGCATCTTGTCATTATTTAATTCTCAAATGGGATTCTTAAGAATTGGAGAAATATGTTCTGCCAATTTCCACCCACCTTCAGTTGGCTTGCGTGTGAGCAGAATGCATTAAGTTAATAGGGTGTCTAGCTAGGAGGGCTGGGGGCCAGGGGAGCAAGGGGCTGGAGATACGGTGGCTCTGTGCCAGCTGTAATTTTGCTGCCCTTTATTGCTATTACAGCAAGTGTTGGGATGGCGTTCAACCGTTTCTCAAAGTTTTGTGGACAATCTGCCTCCCTTGGGAGCATGCGGATGGAGGGGCTGCGTTGGGGACTCCACAGCAGCAAGGTGTGGCTTGCTGCAGGTACCCGTGCCACCCTGTGGGTACCTGAGTTATGACAGTTCTGTATGGGGCAGCTGAGGAAGGAATTTTTTGTAGTAGCACAGGCGCAGGCAGGATCCCAGGGCTGGAGTCTGCAGCCTGGCTCACATATGACAAAAGCTCACCTAGAGAGCTGTCGGCCACTGCAGCGTTAGGGCAGAAGGTGCTGCTGCCACTTTTGGGGCTGACAGGGAGCAGACACCCACGTTCTTGCCCTTGCAGCCTGAAGGCTACACAGGGAGATGGATGACAGCTCAACACATTGTCATGCCAGGGCCACGAATGTGTGACCTCAAGTGACAACATGTGCTGGGTTAAAAGTCCACAGAGGAACTGGAGTCATGGCAGGTGCAGGACTGTGTCAGCCAGAGAGGCCCAAGGAGATGCTCTGCAACAGACACTGGGGGAGTAGCTGGGAAGATAGAGAAGGTGCAAAGATCCTGGGGTGAGACCCTACGTGCTGGCCACGTTCCAGTATTACGTAGTGGCAGCAGTGGTCTGGGCTTTGGTGGAGTTCAGCCATGTGGACATGCTGATCCCAGGGTCTGCCCCTCTAAGGTCACACTAATGCCAGTGACCTAAGGTTACCAGGAGTCACATTACTAGCAAAGACCATGCACATAGCCCGGAGCTTTGGTTAAAGCCCGGCTCTGGCAGGACATCCCATGGGCTCCACAGTTGTTTCCCAGGAAGTAGCCAGAGCTGCACCTTCCTTGGAGCATGTGAGGCGTGGATGAGCCACGTGCTGCCCCACCCCCTTCCTCCTGCTGCTGGGAGCATGCTCTGGAGGGGGAAGGGAGCTGCCTGCGTCCCTGGCACAGAGTGTGCCTTCAGGATGGTCCTGGGGCAGCCTGGATTCCCTCAGGGCATAGCAGGGACAGCTGAAGTCTGGAAAGTTACTTGGGATCACGCAGACTGTCACCATGTCCCACCACTGAGTGGTGCCTGGCTGCGGGCTGTTAGCTCTGAAGGCGGTCAGCAGGGCACGTGCCCCCCTGGGGATCAGAGGCCTGGCTGCTGCCTTGGGCAGGGTCTGTGGGTTTCTCGGAGCCACCACCTCAGGCCTAGCATGAGCCCCTGGAGTCTGTGAGGGCTTTGTCCCTGAGGGGACAGGGACCTCTGTGGGGGGAGATGTAGGGTGTGGGGCTAGTAGGGACTGGGCAAGCTGAGGGACAGAGAGAACCTGGGCTAACAGTAGCTACAGTGTGATAGGTTCAGTGAGCCCAGCCCGTGTGCTCAACAGCCTCTGAGCACGTGGCCTGGCTGACCTGGAGTTAGGAGGTCACAGCTGCATGCATCAGCCTTAGCATGGAGTTGCTTTTGGTCTTGCATTCCAAGAAGCTTTTGCCATTACACGCCTTCATCCCCAGCTTCACAACTTAAGGCATTTCTCTGACCTCTCCTGAGATGGGGAATTATTTCTTTTAATTGTGTCTTATTTCCTAATTATCATGCTTTCCATCAAAATGTTCTTGAGGACCCCAGCTGAGGCCCTCTTGTTTTCTTTGGATTCATTCAATGCATCACTGGGGCTCCCTGCAGCAAGACCTGGAAGTAGTTAACAGTTACTCGACAAGCCCACGTAGAGTGTGAGGTCCTGGAGTCTGGGAACAGGTGTATGAAAGCATTACCATTTTTCTCCAGTAGCCCCAAAGAGTTAAGGGACCTTCAGTTTAAGATACTGCATTGCAGCTGGGCATGGTGGCACATACCTAAAGCCCTAGGGCTTAGGAGGCTGAGGCAGGAAGAGCTCTGTGAGTTCAGGGACAACTTGGGATCCATAGTGAGTTCAAGGCCAGCCTGAGTGGCATAGTGAGACCCTATCAGGTTAATGTTATGCCTTAGTTATTGCAGATTTATCAGGCCTGCGATTTCTCAAATGAGTGGACAGCACAGGGTGAATAAGAGACAAATAGAACAATTTCAGAGCTCCAGGAAGATCAAAACCCTCTCACAGAATGTGAGGTTCTGTCAAGGCTAAGACCAAGGTTTTCTCTGGGTGGTCTGTATTTATTTAGTTATCAGGGGGGAAATGCTCAAGAAGGCTTGGAGGGGCTGGGGAGACAGCTCAGTGGTCTCAGTGCCTGCCTGACAGGCCCAAGGACTGGGTTCAATCCCTGGTACCACATGCCATGCTGGCCCCATGCTAAACTGGCCACCAACACTGGACGTAATGGCGCATGCCTGTAATCCTAGCATGGGGGAAGCTGAGAGTCTGAGCTATGTAGTGAGACCCTGTACCAATAGATAGATAGATAGATAGATAGATAGATAGATAGATAGATAGATAGATAGATAGACAGACAGACAGACACAGGGGAACCAGGAGCACCTGGAGCACTTCTCAAAGGAGGATGTTATGCTAATGTAGAGAGCTATGGTTATCTCCAGAAGGTCTCCACCTGGGAGTGAGATGCCATCTTTATCTAGTTGAGGTTGGAGCCAGTTGTACTTGGCTTTGACCTTGTTTCGGTCATTGAGGCTTCAGAGTTTCATGCCTGATACAGGCCTCCGTGGGACAGTGACCCCCAAGCTCGCCTACTATGAGTCTGCTGCCCCTTCCCAGACAAAGGGTGAGGCCTTGGACAGACTCACAAGGAAACATGGAGAGTCAGTTGGTTGGTGTAATCAGAGCTGCTGCATAGTGGTCTCGGTCAAGAGCCTGTCCACAGTATGTATTCACTGCACTGTGGGACTTTCTTGGGTCCTAGAACACATTTTTAAGAGCCACACAGAAGCTCAGAGGGCTTCTTGGAGTTCCTTGTTCCTGGGACTTCACTTCAGACGACAGCACCAGGTCACTTGGGCATGCTAGAGTGATGGCACAGCTGGTCACGAAGGGCATGACCGCTTGGCACGCCAACAGACAGGAGCAAGTGGATTTCTAAAACGCATATGGCCTAGAAAGGGCATGAACATGGAAACCAAAAGAGTCACCCATCCGTACGGCCACACGCACTGGGAGGAATAGGACACCGCCAAGGACACAGCAGGCAGGAAATGTGGCCTCCCAGGGACAGGACATGGTTGTGTTCTTGGGATCGCACATTAAATATACTCACTTCGGACCGACGTAGGAAGCGGGGAGGGCAGGGCCCAGGCACTGATCCCACCACAGCTGCCTTTCTGGTCATTTCTGTGGCCTTTCTGATTTTCTGTCTCATTTTAAATGATCCCAGAAGGAGTTGAAAACGTGTCTGCCTATAAGGGAGGATGTCTTATTGCCTGTGGACTAGAATCACCATCAGATAATTCCAAGTTGAAGCCCTGTGCAGCTTCTGTCCCATACGTGTCCCTGGCTCCCCAGATTCCAGTCCCTGCCTGCCTTCACTTCTCCCAGTCCTCCCTTCCCACCCCTAGCCCTGCCAGCACTCCTCACCTGCCCTGGCCTTGAGGGGAGGGGCCGGGTGGCTCTGTGGACCCGCCCTGCTCACTCTGCTGCTCTCCTGAGCACTTCCCGACTGTGTGGGAGGCAGGCATGGGGTACTGGCAGCTCCAGGCAGGCTGGCTTCCAGGTATGACGCTGGATCCTCTGATTTTCAGCCAGCGGGAGGAAAAGGCTGGCCTTGACTAGGCAGGCCCATCCCTAGGAGGCGTTAGTGTGACCTTCTCAACTGTCTTAGTCACTTTTCTCATTGCTGGGACAAAATACCCGACACCCACAATTTAGAGGAAAAGAGGTTCATGTCGGCTCACAATTCAGTCCACAGCTGGCTGGCTCCGAGGCAGGCTGGGATGGCACAGGGGCCTGGCAGGGCCAGCTGCTCAGGGCATGGTGGGCAGCAGACACCATGAGGAGTTCCCAGCCTCAGCCCCAGGGACCTCCTCTTCCCATGAGACTCCCCTCCTAACAGCAACCAGCCGTGAGCCCCATAATCCAGTCACTGTCAAAGCCCTGCGTGTGATGATGGGACGCAAGACTTTGGGGTATCTAGATATAAACCATGATGCCTGGCGAGCCTGGCCTGCGGAGCCCCCGCTTTCTCCCAGCCCCTCTGCACTTCTCTTGCTGGGATCTTCCTGGGCTCGCCCTTGCCTGGCCAGAGCTCAGCCTGGAGCCTCCACATCTGGCAAATGTAGCTACCCTAATTAACTCAGAAGCTACAACTCATCCAAAGTGGCTTCTCACTGGGCCGCAGCATGGTGTCAGCTGAAGGTGGCCTCCTTCCCATGGCCTGCAGAGCTACAGGGGTAATCGGTGCTTCCGCCTCCTGTACCTACTGCTGCTAATGGCCAGGCCTGGCAGCTCTGCCTTTGCCCTCCAGCCCGCCCACCTGTGGGGCTGGGAGGTAGCAGTCACCATCCTGTTACTGGAAGCGCGCCAGCCCAAGAGTCTGTGGGAGCACCTGAGAGAGCAGGAGCACTGGCTGCAGGTGCCAGCCTGTGTGCCAACGTCTGCGGCTGGAGCTCAGCGCATGGCAGGAGGGCTACCCAGGTGACACGGGCTCAGGGGCGTGGAGGCTCATAAGCAGTTCTGGAGAATCTGCTAGGCAGGGCAGAGCCACTGCAAAGGCCTCATCTGGTGCATGTAAAGCCTCTGCGAGTCATGCTCCCAGAATGGCCACGCCCTTCCTCCCAGCACCGGAAACCCAGGCAGTGCAGTCAAATTGATGCAACAGATCTGGCTCCGTCCCTTCTGACCCACGTGTCGCTTTACCTGTGCACACTCCACGCACACAGGCAGAGCTAAGTGCTGGGAGCAGGGTGGCCAGGTCTGCAGGTTGCTCTTCAGGTAGCCTTCAGGGTCCCCCATCTGCCCTCAGGCCCTGGCTCTTGGCTCCTGCAAGCTAGGACTGTGTCCTGCCTAGCAGCAGGGGTTGCTGGAGCTGAGGCCTGTGGAGTAGAGGCTGCACCCTTCAATACTGTTTGCAAGGAGGTCGGGGCCCTCGTGAAGACCACGGGCTGGCATGGGATGCTCTCGTGATGCAAATGAGGGGCCCACTTACATCAGACCCCCCAAGCACAGGAGCACCCTGCTGCCCCCTCTGCCTGCTGGTCTCGCGTGGAGCCTGACTCACACTAAGGATTCTCTTTTGTGTGCTGGGGCGAGTCGACCTCCAGCACTAAGGCTCACAGGGCTCTAGGAGGAGCAGGAAGTGAGAGGGACTCACGGAATAGGGCCAAATCCTCACCAGAGGGTCAAGAGTGGCTGGGGGCCAAGAGTGTCTGGCCCATTCCAGTCCCCAAGGCGCTGGTGAGGCTGCCAGGAGAGGTAGGAAGGAGTCTTGGAGCTGGCCCAGCCTGACCCCATAATCTGCTGCAGGAAGATCCACTCTGCTCTCTGGCTGGGAAGGCCTGAGGACAAGGCCCGTGGCAGGGACCTGGCACTATTGATTGGTGGCCTGGAATACCTGGAGCTCCTGCCACACCCTAGCTCTCTGGCCTCGGGTCCTCTGGTGGGGCAGAGCCAAGGCTGACGCTGGGTCAGGAGCCCTAAGCTGGACGCATCCCTGGGCCTTGTGCTGTGTGGCCTACAGCCAGTCTCCAGTTGCTGGCACCTTAGCCCCAGAAGGGCCCTCCACATGCTGCTGGGGTGAGAATGGCCTCCAGAGGTTGCTGTGCCCCTGGGTGAGGCCCTTGACACTCCAGGGCCTCAGGTTTCTCGTCTGTGAACCGGGGGGGGGGGGGGCATGCCGCGCTTCTGATGGGCTAGCCTCACCGACCTACGACCTATGAGCTACGCCACAGGCATCCCTGTGGGCACCTGCTGGGCTGCACTCTGCGGGGGCTGCTGTGTGCGCATCTGCTGTGGCTCAGCTCCTGCTGCCCCCGAGGACACAGCACACAGGCACCCTGGCTCCACGTGGTCTGCCTGCAATGCTTTGGTTTTGTGACAACTGAAGCCAGTAGGCTTTTGTAAGGACCCTGCCTCAGACTGTGAACTTGGATCTCCTCCTGGGCTGCCGTGTGTGGTAGGAGCAGCTCTCGTGGTAGCAGGCACTGGCAGCCTGGTGGTCACGGGGAGGGACTGACTCAGTGTCTACCCGTGGGACCAGTGGCTTTGAGGCAGGTGTGCAGTGCACTGGATGGAAGAAGCCAGCGCCTTGTGCTCAGCAGGCTGTATCTTTGGAAGCCTGGGCTGTGGGGCCAAGCCTTCCTCTGTGGCATCAGGAAGCCACTGGGCCCCCGCCAGTAACGTGACCTCTGCTTCTGTCCTCCTCGGGTCCGACCACAAACTTCCTGTCCTCACTCCAGGACACAGCCAGCACCCAGAATGGAGTCTGCAGGGAGGGACATCTCCAGGAAACACTGCCTCTGCCCAGACAGCAGGCTGAAGTCGGAGCTCTGCCATGTGTCCCGTGTCTGTGACAGTCCCCTGGCCTCCTGGGCCTCAGTTTGCCCAGCTGTCCAGTGCAGCTGCTGGTTGTCATCCCAGAGTGGCGATGGGGCCAGCTGGCTGCCAGTCACAGAGTCCAGAGGGCACCTGGGGCACGTTCACCCGCAGGCACAGAGGGGCCTGTCCTGTACCCAGGGTGACACTGGGCAGCATTGGCTCCCTGGGCTGCCTACCTGTGACCCTACACCCACTCTGTGGGCCCCTCTCTGATGGTCACAGCAGACCCATCTCACAGATATAGAAGCTTCTCCAGGGATTTCTGGGAGCCCAGAGGTGCAGGCCAGGGAGGGCGTCCAGCCGTGTACACCTGCCAGGACCTCCCAGGTTGGATGGAACTGAGTGAGCACACAGCCGGCTCGTGTGGGGGAGGGGCTGAGCAGATGTCCCTGCCAATGAAATAACGACAGAATATGAAAATGGCCCAATTAAATCATTTTAAAAAGTGAATGTGTACAAACACTTGGCAATTAGGCAGCCGATTGCAAATAGCGATTTTCCGACCGTGTTTGCCTTCCTTGTTTCTATTTGCCCAATTTTACACTTTGGGTTTTGTTTATTTATTTATTTATTTTTTGGAAGTTAAAGCATTTATTTTTAATTTTTTAATGTGAATACATGTAGATTGAGTTGTTGGGTGCAGTGGTAGAAACTGGCTATGGTGTGGACACTGGAGTGGGGAGGGGGACAGGCAGCAGACAGGGAGCGAGACCTTCCTGGGCTGCTGTCCAGAGAGGGGCCCAACAGCTTCCCTCCAGCTCTGGCAACCAGAGTGCCTCCGCCGGGATCTGCCAAGCATCAGTTGGTGCTGGCTGTGTACATGGCCTTCGGCTACATGGGTGGTCTTGATGACCACTCTCCTGACTGGCAGGGACCCATATGGGCTCCCAAGGCAGATGGCATTAGTTCTAGGGTGGGGCAAAGATCCTGCCTGACTGGCCATCAGGCAGTGCACTGAGGGGTGCCTGCAGCCCCCAGCTAGCATGGAAAAGGGTAGGAGGAGTGTGGACTGGCCCTTGTCACCAGGACCACATGGCCCTCATTGTCCCCAAACATCCCCTCAGCTGAATTCCTCCCAAGTGACGTCACCCAGAGGTGCATACCTGCAGCTTTGCTTGTGCCCAGTGGTGGCCTAGAGAGGTGGTGGCCCTCTCTCCTGGGTCCCAGCATTTTCTGGGTGTGCCTGCTCCCCACTTGTCCATATCCCCTTCTTCCCGGGACCAGGGTCGGGGACCTCAGACCCAGAGGTGCTTCACTGTATTGACACCCTGTCCATCTTTCTCCATGGAAAAATAGGCGCTGTAGACAGGTTCTGGGTGCAAGGCCCCTGCTGCGAGGTCTCTGTACAGAGCTAGGTTCGGGAGGTGAGCTGCCTGTATGGGTTGATAAGGTCACTTCAAACTCCAGGGCCTCCCAGGAACTTGCTGCATGACCTTACTGGACACGGCGAACTGTGGTCAGCTAAGGATAGCAATGCTGCCAGTCTGGAATGAGGGCGGGTCTTAAACCTGATGTGGAGACTGAAGCCAACACCAGAGTGGTGTGGCCACAAGCTCAGACACTTGAAGTCACAGGAGGTGCAAGGTGCAGGAAGGGCCCTCTGGTGTGGCCTTAAAAGGGAGCATGGCCTCCAACACCTTGACTTTGGCCCCAGAATTGAGAGACAGTGACTGCCATCCTACGTCCCAGTGAGGGTGATGGTCTGAGACCTCACCCATGGCTTGGATGCCAACCTGTGCCATACTGGCTCTGACCTCCCTTGCTTCTTGGGACCGGAGCCACCTTGTCTGGGAGGCCTGCTTCGAGCATAACACAGGACACAGAGGAGGTGTTCAGAAGGGTTCTGTGGTTGTTGCTGTGGTTTGTTTGTCTGCACTGTTCTTGGAACTTTGAATTTTATAGTAATGTTCAGCAACAGGACCAAGCATGCTCCAGGCATGGGATGCATGTGTTGGAGAGATGGGGGACTGGCAGGGACATAGGGATACTCGAATGCCAGCAGGAAAATGCTGCCCAGCCTCATGAGGAGCTGGGCACCCTTGGGGTCTTTGGCCTTATGTCCAGGGGGCTGCATGTTGAGGGCATGTGGCTCCAGTCTCAGCGACTCTGGGACCACCCTCCGGTGCTCAGGGAGAAGAGGCTGGTGCTGAGGCCTTAGTGTGCAGCCAGGACCCCGATGTGGGATGCGGGACAGAGCCTGGTGGCTCCCCTCACCTGGTCATGTCTTGCAGCCTTCGCTAGGGCTGTCACGACACCGAGCCGAGCCCCTTGCCTTCCCTCTCAAAGTATCCTCCGAGCAGCTGTGTCGCCCATCTTGCCTGTGTCTCTCCCTCCCCCTCCCCCCTTCTAAGCCCCTACCCAGCCGTCTTACCCACTGCATCTCCCAAGCAGGGGCCATCACTTGGTCCCCTGCCCCCCCTGCAGTCGCCGTAGTCTTCCTGGGCCTGCAGTGATGGTGAGCCCTGCAGTGGCACGTGTGGTGACCCCTCACCATATGAGCCACTGCTCACAGCCCTCAGCCGAGTGCAGGCAAAATTGCCAGGTACAGAGCCCCGCTGTACCCCAGAGGTGCCCCCTTCAGCACATGGCCCCTGCCTGGCTCTGCCCTGCTGTGCACATACTGTAGGAGTAGGATGAATCCTGGTCCTGCCCTTGCAGATGTTCTGTGGCCGCACTGCAGAGCAGTGCCACAGGGTGGTGACAGGGACAGGGGACACTCAGGCGTGCACTGCTAAGGACAGGGCCAGTTTGAGAGGCTCATCCTGCTAACCCGCTGCAGGACGCTGTAGAGAAGGTCCGGGGCGAGTGCGCAGATCACAGGGGACAGTGGTGGTCCTGTGGTGGGGGTGCTGCTCTGAGTGACAGTGTAGCCAAGGGGTGTGCATGCCACCATACATCCGTGAACCCCAAAATGGCCCCAGTGTGAGCCGCGGCCTCCAGGGTCAGGGCAGTGGCCCTGCAGGCCCAAACGAGCAAGCACAAGGGCGCCTTGACAGGTCGGGCTGTGGGGGAGGGGGCTTGCTGCAGACTCTGAGTGCTGCCTGATTTTGCTATGACTGAAAACTGCAGGCAGAGTACAGTCTATTAATTAAAAATAGGAGCAGATGAAGTTAATTTGAATAATAGATGATAACAAACTCAATATATCTAGCATATTACTGTGTCCACATGTGTCAGTATTATAATATAAATTTATGATGAGGTATTTGAGGTTCTTTTTTTATGCCAAGTCTTTGTAATGAGTGCATATTTTACAGCTATGGTGTGTTTTTGTTTGGGAAAATTCTCTCCTCCTGAGTGCTGGTGGCCTTGCTTGGTCAGTGGGTGCCGAAGGCTAGAGCAGTCACCTGTGGCACTGGGGATGGCTCCTGTCTCCTCCATGGCACCCTTTCAACCTCAGGCCCTGCTGTCTGTGACAGCAAACTCCAACCCATTGGCTGCTACAATCACCCCGCAGCGGGCTCCTATGTGTGCCTCAGCTGTGGCTCGAGTGCCTGCTTGCTGTCGGGAGCCCCAAACACCCTAGTGAGGAAGCCTAGGGTGCGTGACTGGCCCTCACATGGTGACAGGGCTTTGTAGGTATGATTAAGTTCTTGAGATGTGGGACTCATCCTGGATTATCCACCTGCACCCTGTGGGATCCTGAGGGTGATCCCAGGGGGGATTGTCCCAGAAGCCGGCGCTGTGATGAGGAGTGGAAGGAGGCACTTTGAAGGTGGAAGGTGGGGCCCAAGCCCAGGACACAAGGGACCTCTAGGAGGGGAAAAGACTTGGGGACATGCTGTTCCTGGAGTGTTCACAGATGCCAGAGCTTGACTTTAGCCCCTAGGCCTATTTCAGACTTGTGAGCTCCAGAGCTTTCTGGTAGCAATGTGCTTTGATTTCAGCCGTGTCTGGGGATTGTCACAGCAGCTGTGGGACACTGGACCCCTCTTCTGTGAGGTGTTTGTCTGGGCATTGCCGTGGAGGAGAGATAAGGCAGGGCTGGGTTAAGGATGGGTGGCGTGGGACAGCCTGTGCGGACCCTGGCCCCAGGCTCTTGTGCCCTGGATCCACGCATACCCTCTGTCCTCCTCCCTTACCTCTGTAGTCTCCTCTCTCTGTTTCCTGTGGCTGCCACATTGAGGTGCTGGGTGGGTGACTGAAACATAAAGCTGTCTTCCAGGGTCCTGGGAGCCAGAACCCAGACGTCAGGGTGTCATGGGGCTGTGTCCCTCCCTTGGATGCCTGCCTCAGTGTCTGTGTCCCAGCCTCTCCACCCTGACACAGTAACCCAGGGTGGCCCCATCTTAGCTGACCTCATCTCAAAGACTGCTTTTCCGTGAGGCCGCATTAATAAGCTCTGGGGGGATGTGAGGCCAGGGGCAGCATTCAGCCCAGGACCAACCCAGGACCAGCACCTGGCCACTTGTGACCTCTCTGCCCCCTCAGGCCTCAGCCACAGTCCCCTTGTCCGAGGACACCTGCCTTGAGAGACAGAGTCCTGCTCTCCTCCCCTGCACTCTCCCTCCCTGCTTCTACCCTGAGGCTATTGTGGTTTTGTGGCTTTATTCAGGCCTCCCATCCCACGCCCCTTGGAAGGTAGGTTCCTGGGCCAGCAGGGCCCTGTGCACCTGTTCCCATGATCCACGGCTGACCCACACCTGGCAGTGCCCTCGAGTGAGCTGCTGTGGGCAGTGGGCCGAGGTGTGAGCAGGGAAGAGACAGGCTGCCCGGTGAGGCCAGACCTAGGCAGAAGCCATGTGGGGCAGGAGGTGGAGGGGAGGGCCAGGCTGGGGCCGATGTGGAATTGATGGGCAAGCCCAAGAGTGGCGAGGCCGGGAGTGCATGATGCTCAGGGCCACACACTCATAAACACAGCCATTATCCCTCTGGGGCCTGGAATGCCCAGGGTGTCTGGATCGATCCTCTGCTATGGGCCCTCTGCTAGCTCCCTCTTTGCCTAGGAAAATCAGTTCCCAAAGGTTCTGAGAGCAAAGTGCCCTGAGTCCCCTCCAAGCAGAAATCTTTGTTTTCTATGGCTAGGTCCGCCCTTCCAGCCCAGGGGTGAGAGGTCAGGCAGGCTCCCAGGCCTTGGGGACCTCCAGAGGGGCCATGCTTGCGGGGTCCTTCTGGGAGCCCAAGGCTGGTCCTTGTCCTGGCCTGGAGGACCCTGTAACCCTGAGGCCTCTGAAGGCTGTAAGGACACCTGACTGCTTGACCACCGAGGGCAGAGGTGCTAAACATGGTCTGTCTTCCTGGACTGGGTTCCAAGTACAGATTTAGAAGAGAAAATATCCACACAGAGGCACAGGATGAGTCCTCGGGTGAGCCAGGGCCTGATCCAATCACCTTCCACGCATGGAGATGCTGGGGGACACTTGATGCAAGGCATTGACAGATCTCAGCACCTCGGAATGGGTGTGGGAAGCCCAGGCCCATCCAGACCTTCTGTGGGCCCCGAGAGGGAAAGGGGCACTCAGGCCATGGCACAGGTCACTGTAGATCGCATTTGAGGCCCAGCCGCCCCGAGTGCTGAGGTCTGAGATGAGAGCCCGGCCCAGAGCCAGGGCTATCATCCAAGCACCCAGCCCAGCGCAGTGGCACATATCTGCAGAGCCAGTGTGTTCCTACTGTGACCAGAAGGGCTTGCTTTCAGGGTTACTAGGTCTTCAGCTCAGTGTAGAATGTACTCCACAGCCTCTAAATCTGTGGCCCCCACAGTGCAGATGCTGGTCAAATCCCTCTCGTGCTGCAGAGCCCCCACCTGCATCGCTCCATGGCTGAGAGGGGCTTGTCCCAGGTGGCAAGGTTGGGGACCTGCTCTTCCATCCTCTGTAACCCTGGGCCCTTAGCCTTGTGTCCTGGCAGGTACTCAGCTGTCCCCTGCCAGCTTGTGTCCACTGTCAGCCCGGACTGAAGGGGGTCAGCCCGGGTTCTAGGACTCTGGTGACCATTGGGTTTGGGGGGAAAGCAGGTGCATGGGGACACTGTGGTGCTGAGTGACAGGGTGGCCTCTGCACATGTGGTGCCCGACTGGCATCACACAGGCTAGCCTCCAATTTGCAGTCAGCACCCTTGGGTGAGTGATTTCAGGCAGGCAGCGTCCCTCTGGGCCTCCTTCAGTTCGTCTGTGAAAGGAAATGGTGGTATTGTGTGTCAGGTCCTGCAGAAAGTCCAAGTAGCAGGGACATAGCAGTGCTGGCACACGTGGCACCATAAAGAGGTGACACGCTGGCTTCAGAGCCCAGAAGACCTCGCTTCAGGGCCTTGCTCTGGGCCAGGGTGCCAGCCTGAGTGCACCCCCAGTCCCCCGGGGAGCCCAGGCTGCCCACTGCACACAAGAACATGCCACCCCAAGGGGGATAGGGGGACAACATTCAGGGAGCTCAGAGGCTCGCCTGGACTGGAGCACAGTGGGTGCTGGGTAGGGTGTGGGACACTGCTGACGCTTGGCCCCTCTCCACAGGTCATCGGACTATGGTGCGTCCTACACCAAGCTCACCCTGCAGCCGGGTGTCACTACCATCATCGATAACTTCTACATCTGCCCGACCAACAAGAGAAAGGTACGCGCTGGCCGGAGGTGGCCGATCCTGGGACAGCCGCCCGCTAGCCGGGTCACATTTGTCCTCACTGCGGGTGCACAGGAAGTGACCCCTGGCATGAAAGAGCTCCTTTGGCAGAGCCTGAGGACAACACCCAGCCGCTTCTGAGTCCTGTGGGTCTGGGTCTGCACGGTACTGCATCGGTGCTGGCCAGTGCCCTAGCTTTGCTCTCTGGCTGACTGTAGGGCGGGGATCCTTCTCCTTCCAAGGCCACCTTCCCGCTGGCTTCTGTCAGGATCCCCCAAACATGTGGCTGAACCATCACCCACCTGGGAACCCCAGCATATCAGGAGAGGCATGAGGCACAGCCAACCTGTATCCCAGTCTCCACTCAGAGAAGTAGTTCAGGGTCACAGGAGGAGACTCACACAGACTGGCTGCAGTTCACTCTCTTTGTGCCTCAGTTTCCTCATTAGGAAATGGCATGCAACGCCCCCTCACAAAGAGCCATGGGATGCATTCACCGCTGCACTTTGTGTTGGGCCAGGATTTGAACCTGGGTCTCCTGGCCCCGGAGCACCCTTTGCTACTCCAGGCTCTGGGCTTCCCTGCAGCAAAGTCTGAGGGAGCAGCTGGGTCCCTGTGGCAGTGCAAGCCCAGCCCACATTGCTGGGGTCAGAGTGAGAAGGTCTTTAACACTCCCAGCTCACTATGATAGCTGCCGAGCTGTGCAGTTGTGCACACGCTGGGCAAGGGGGCACTGGCTGGGCAACACTGGCCTGCTACAAACGGAGAGGCTGAAGAGCTAAGTGCTGAGCCCTGCCCCGGGTTTGTGGGAGAAGTTAGAAAAAGGCCCAAAGACGATGCGCCCGCCACAGGAACATAGATCCGGGAGGGCTCCCTGGCCACTGGTGGCAGCGCCCCTCCCTGTGGTGCCGCCAGGCCCAGCAGGGCTGAGTGATGGGCAAGTTCTGTGAGGAGGTGCGAGCCCTGCTGTGAGCCAATGAGCAGCAGATCCAGGCCGATCAGCTCTGAAGAGCCTCTCAGGCACCCGCTTGACAAGGGCTCTCACAGATGGATTGCCTTTTACTTCATCTCACCTGCACCCCGCTCGGGGCTCTGTGGCCTGGATGCTCATGGCCAGCATTCCACTCTTGTGCTGGGATCCTGGGCACCCAGCCATGCCCTCCCCAGCTGCCGCACAGCCTGCTCGGATCTGATCTGCCCTCTGAGACCGAGAGCGTGGGTGGTGTGAAGGCTGGGTCCGTGGGGCTGCTGGGCACAGAGTCGCTTTCAGGTGTCATGTTTTGTGTTAAAAATTCATGTGAATTTTCATCTTACTCCAGTGTACTAATGTCAGTGTCGGACTGAATATTAAAAGCACGGGCGCGGGACTGAATATTAAAAGCACGGGCGCGCGCGCACACGCACACACACACACACACACACACACACACACACACACTTCAACAAAAAATCACCGTATTGAGCCCAGTCTCAGCGCCCCTGGGCTCCCCTGATCGCCAGTGACATCCTGGGTGACAGGACAAAGGTGCCATGGTCCACTTCCTCATTCATTCTCCTGGAGTCAAACCACGTCTTGCCTCAGGGACATTCTGGGTGTTGCAGAGAGCAAAGGTCTACTCGCTGCAAGAGCAGGGGCAGTGATGGAGCAGCCCCGCGTCCCCTCCCTTTGGCCAGATGGCCTAGCAGCCTCCTAATTACCAGCACGGCTGCATGGTTTTCTAGGGGAAGGGAGAGGCCCAGGCAACTCACGCAACCTCCCGGAGGTCACACGACAAGCACCTCCCGGAGGTCACACGACAAGCACCTCTGCTGCCTCTAAACAGCTCTGGACAGCAGCAGACACATCTGTCCCCATCCTGTGGGGTTCCTGGGGCCCTGGCCTTCCAGCAGCAGGAAGTGAGGGAGAAGTGCAGGCCTGGAGTTGCCCAGGAGCTGATAGGTTGTGAACTTGTCCACAGAGGCAGGGACCTTGGTGATGGCTCCAGTGGGCCATGGGTGTAAGCCACAGAGCCCCTGGCCAGGATGTGGGGCTCCCTGGCAGTTGTGGGCACCTAAGGAGCCCGTGCACTGTCCCATGGGCATGAATCCCTGGGCCTCTGGCTGCCGGCCCAGCTGCTGCCCCCACTCCATTTCCTGCTGGGGCTGGGAGTAGCAGCTGGCTGCGCTCCGCTTTCCAAGGGCATCTGTTCCGACCTGCTTGTTTCTGAGGTGGGCTTTGTTCCTCACACCCGTTGCTGTCGTGGGCACCATGACTTGCCGGCCCTTTGCTGCTCAAGACTTGCCCAGTGATGGCCACTTTGTTCCCAGAAGTCTGTCTCGATGCCTGGATTGCTTGTTGCTTTCCATGACCAAATGGGCTGTGGCTATTTTAAAAAGCAATTGTGGTCCTTAAGGAAGAGTAACTGGTATTCCTCAGCCAAGTCTCCTTGCATCCTCTGCCCCTTACACCCTGATGAAAGGCCTGCTGTTAGGAATCTCACGCCCAGCTCCTGGGCCTGCCTGCCCGATCTGGTCCAGCAGGTGTACACAGGGCCCTCCCCTGGCTCCATGGGGCCACCGGGGATGTGAGGACCAGCCAAAGATCCTGCAGCTGAGAAAGTCAAAGAGCAAGGGGAAGATAGTGAGTGGGTCCTTATGCAGCCGGGTCACTGGCCTGCTGGGCAGAGGCCACCCCAGGGCTGCGACATGCAGCAAGGAGGCCTTGATCCCCGTGAAGCATCAAGCTGGCCCAGTGAGGACAGCGGTGCACATACGGTGATGCTCTACCCGCCTCACCCTTGCAGAGCTGGGTCAGCTCGACCTCCGTGACCTTGGCATCGGGTCTGTGTTCTCACTTCCGACACTGTCAGAGCCACGTGCCATGTGCCTTGTCAGCAGTGCTGCCAGCACCCCAGCTGCCGAGCTCTCCATCGAACGATTTTTTATGTGATTTTTCAAAACTGATCGGCACCTCTTGGGCTGGGTCCCAGTTTGGGAAAGGAGCCTGTGATTACATATATGAATAAATTGTAATATACAAATGATACTACCATGTAATTACTTGGGTATAAGAGAGTAATTACATGGGTAATTATACTCCATAATTGGTCGTGCCGCCCGCTCTGCAAATCGTGTTGCTCTTAATGGTTGCAGGCGAGGTAACTGCTCCATGCAGGTCATAAATAGATACCTAAGGACACTGCTGAGATATGAATTCTAATTGTCATGTAATTAGAGAGTAATTAAATAGTTATTTATCCCACATAAATTAACCACTTGCCATCCTCTGAAGCTCCGGCCCGCCGTACTTTGAGCATAATGTGGTCACCTCTCTCCCCCTCGGAGGAGCAGGTATCTCTGAGGCCCAGCCATGGGCTCACAGGGTCTGACCTCAGCAGTCACCAACTGCTTTTCTGATCAGGGCCCAGAAGGTAAAGAGCTCCAAGGGGACATACACTCACATGGGAGTGGAGGACAGGGACAAAAGTGTGGGGCAGGGGCCCAAGATCATAGCCTGCCCTGAGGACAGGGAAGCAGGTGGTGAGCCTCAAGTGTTTTGTGCCCATTCAGGGGTGGCAGTTGGTCACTGATGGCTGAGGTCACCCAGGCCTGGAGATCACATTAGTGGGCAACCTTGTGACACTTCCACGCCCCATCACATCCTCTGCAGGCTGGCCCCTGGGCCCTCTCCCAGGTCCTCCCCTAGTCAGGAGTTCTTTTCCCACCAGGCAGTTCCCACCATTAAGGCCTTCCATCCCCTGACAGAGCTGGCAGCCACTTTTGAAGCATCTGAAGGTCAAAGGTCTAGGATATGTGAAGGTAGGAGAGGAAGTGCTGACCTTGCGCCAGGCACCTCGGGTACCTGGTGGAGGGGTCCAAAGACTTGCAAGACCACTGTGTGCCAGCATGGAGTTTGCTGAGTGCAAGGGAGTTGCCACCCATGTGATCCCTAGGGAGCCAGCCACACAGGGACGGTGCCTAGGGTGGGCATTGGCAAAGCCTGCATAGATGGGGCAGCATTGTCCCTTGAGGTGTCCCTGCTCAGGCCTCTGGAAGCTGTAGTTCAGCTCTAAGGCACGCACGCCACCTCCAAAGCCCCCTTCAGAGCCAAATATCCTCTGCCCGAGAATGATGGTAATTGTGTGTGACGGGCTGTTCAGAGCCTCTGGCCCTGTGAGCACAACGCTATTAAACTGTCTCCTTTTAATGGCCACTTTCCCAAGGAGAAGTTAGGGGTGCTCCCTTTGAAATTGCCTGCACATGGCTCAGAGCAGCCAGATTCCTTCTGATGGCACTTCCGAGCAGGGCACCCCAGCCCTAACTCCCCATGCTATGGCGCCTGTGGGGCCCAGTGGAGAAGCCTCAGCACCCACACCAGCCGGAGTACGCACAGGAGCAAGAGATGCCAAGATAGGGCCAGCCATCAGTGCTTTGGGTAGCTTCTCCACCAGACTAATGTGGTGGGAGAGACACCCACTTCATCATCCATCCATGCAAAGACTTAGTGGGTAGAAGGATCAGCTCTCTTCATAAGGGAAACAGACACTGATCTAAAACTCGGTACTGACCAGACACCATGGGAGGACAGGAGTATGGAGCCCAGTCCTGGAATAGGCGTGAATTCTGATGTTCACAGGAAGGAGAGTATAGATATATTTCACAACATGCATTCATGCTATTAGTTCTGCAGTTTCATGTCCATGTGCCTACCCATTGAGCAAGCCACCCATGTATGTATCCATCCATCTGTTCATCTGCCCATGCACCTATCCATCCATCCATTCACCCATTCACCCACCTACCATCCATCCATCCATCCAACCATCCACCATGCATCAATCTGTCCATCTATCCATCCATCCACCCACCATCCATCCATCCCTTCATCCACCATCCATCCATCCACCATCCATCAATCATCCATCCA
>PVKA01024558.1:0-34077 GCA_004027165.1 Ctenomys sociabilis | reverse complement strand
TGGAACCTGGTGGAGCCTGGGGTGGGGGCTGCATTTGCACTGCCACATGGGGCTGTTGTGGCTGTTCTCTGATGCTCCCTCCCAGGAAAGAAAAGATGATCATATGTGGGAGCCAGGAAGAGCCCTACAAGGCTCAGTGGTTTGGGCCAATCTTATATAAGAAATAATCTCTGCTGTGGGAAGGAATAGACAAGGACGAAGCCCATGTGCTCACGGCACTGAGAGCTGCTGTGGGGCTGCTGTGTGTAACAGGACCCATCTACCCTGCTGTCTGGGGTGTGCCCTTGTGCTCAGGATGGGGCTCTTTGGAGACAGATACCCTGCAACTATGGACTCCCCGTCTGTGAGCCATGCCTCACATGTCCGCATATCTCACCTGCTTCATCTCTCTCACCTGTTCTCCTGCCCACCTGCCTCACCTGCCCACCTAGCTCACCTATATGCAGGAAGAGTTCCTCAGACAGGATCTGGGTCAGGAGGTCATCATGGGTAGAGCCTTGCAGCATCTCCTGGTGAGAGGGAAAGAGGGCTCCAGGAGAGCTCTGCATGGAAGGAGCTGGCTGCTCAGCTGCAAGGGAAGGTGACTGGGATCTGTGAGGTCAGGGTACATAAGCCACAGAACTCTAAGGACCCTGCCTTTCCCATTACCAGGTGGCTCACTGGAAAGAGCTCCCCAGTGGCTTCAGAGTTAGGTGTGATCAGACCTTGTCTGCTAGGAAGGACAGCAGGATTGTCTCCACCCTCAGCAGTGGAGAGAATCCAATCATGCTCTGCCCAGAGATAAGAACTCAGCCCTCTTCCAATAAACCTTCTTAATCTGCACAGAAATGGTGAGGACAAGCAACACAGCTACCCCTTCATGAAGGGGCTTTGCGGTGGCAAAAAGGTGGAAAGTTGCAGTTAAGGAATGAGTTCACAGGGTCTGGTGTTTGTCAGGGGAGGGTCATTCATAGCAGATTTTAAATGACTGCACTATAGGCACATACATAAAAGTGGTAACTATGAGACGTATTGGATGTGCTACTGTATTAATTAAGTTGACTATAGAAATCATTTCACAATATATGTATATTGTTGTACATCTTGAATATATTCCTTTTCATCAACTAAGCTTTAAAAAGAAACAGTAGGAGTATATGTGTGTGTGCATGTGATATGCTAAGCTAAACATTTACAAATAATCCAATAGATGAAACACCCAATTAGTCACAAATGAACAAGAATAAGTGAATTAAAGCTCTTCCAAAAGCTTACAGGAAGAAGAGATATGAATGTCAGTTGATGCAAGGACAGAATGAGAAAACCAGTGTGCAGCTGATCCAAGTGCAGAGGAGAGGCTGGAGAAAATGCAGGAGAACAACCTCACTGGGGCTAATATCTGAAAATTGCCTAGATATACTTGCAAAGGGACACAGACCCAGCAAGCACCAGGTAACCTGGGCAGGAAGCATGATCAGAAGATCTCCAGTTCCTGGCTTTCTAGTGGAGCTGAGACTAGCAAAGGGGGAACGGAGATGTGAGGGGAAGGAAATCAGCCGCAATCAGAGTGATAACAGGTGCCCTCATGAACAACCCTGAGAGAGGGCCGAATAATAGCTTCAAAGTGCTGGGAGTCTGGGCCAGCCACTACTCAGCAAACTGTCCTTTCAGCTCATGAAAGAAAGACAGTCAGACAATGCAGAAAGCCTTCAGTAGGGATCTTCTTTCTAAATAAAGAAGCCTGATCCCAAAGAAGGTTCTAAGCCAAACTCGATAGTAAGCCCATAGAGTACAAGTCATGCTACAAAATGCAAACACACACACACACACACACACACACACACACACACACACATGAAAATGAACATCACATGAATTAGCTAAGAATGAGAGCAGTAAGTCATATAGTGGCTCAAAACAGGAGATAACTTGAAATTACAGAGAAAGATTATGTAAGGGAAGTAATGGTGATTAAAGTTAAATTATTTGTTTCAGAATAGTGTTAGGGTATTCTTTTATTCAAGATGTTTTTGCATTGGGTATGCATGGGAATTACCAAGGTTAATCAAAACAATAAAAATAGATTGCAAAAATTTTGTACCAGCTCAGAGAAAAGCATCAAATAAGGAAGAGCAAAAGCTCAACCTAAGTAAAAGAAAAGCAATTGGAAGACAGAAGCAACACAAGGCAGAAGGGTAAGATGGTAGAAACAAGTTCAGCTACACTAATGATAACAATTAATCATAAAATGTAATTAAGCAAATTAAAAAGATATCAGAATAGATATTTTTATTATGCCAACAAAATTCATTCTTTGAAATTTATAAAGGCTGCACAGCAATTGCACTCGGTTCCCTGTTGAAACTTCGGCGTAATATGTCAGACAGGCACACAGGGCCCTGCGTGACATCCCTGTTCTCGCCGCCTCATCTCCAGCATCAGCCCCATTGCCACCATCACCATCTCCATTGTCACCACCACCACCACCACCACCACCACCACCACCATCGCCATCACCATCACTGAGGCCATCACCATCATCATCGCCATCTTCTCCAGCAGCACTCATTCTCACCCGTTTTGACACTTGTTTCATGTCCATGATAAGTTTGGTGTGAATCACAGAAACCACGCAGTCCTCTAGACCCCTTATGAATACCAGTTAATCTTATAGTTGGGAAAACGGAGCTGTGGAGTCACAGAGTAGGACTGGGTTGTTCAGCATTTCTGAGCCAGCTTTACAAGGTCAGAATATTTGGACTTTATCCACAGCACACAAGTTGAGATTGGCCGTTATCCTGTGGCACCAGAAAACTCTGAAATCTCTAAGGTGCATTACAACTAAAGCTGTTGGTCCCATCTCAGCAAGGCAGGTGCTAAGGACCAGGGCGATGCTCCTGGAGGCTGGCATGGGAAAATTGGAGCCCATAGTGGGCAGGGCAGAGGTGACCCAGCATGGTGTGTGGGGGCTATAATTTGGTGGTATGCTTGGTATGGGGTATTGAATATGGGACAAAAGGCATAGGGAGAAGATGAAGGCTTGTCCATGGGATTGCTTTGGACTTTTTCACTCACCTAGACTCCTCCACTGGCCGGTGGAGAAGGGGGTGAATGCTGACCCTAGAGCAGGGACCCAATCCAACTCTTCTCTAGCTCCCCAGTGGCCCCATGGGTGAGGCTGAGAGAGGAGACTCTTGGGCAATGATGCTGAAGTGTGTACGGGGCCCTAGAAATGCTATTGTCAAGTTTCTGAGTTTGTGATAAGTCTTAATGGACAAGGTCTTTCCACTGGGTAGAGGCTAGAGAAACACTCCACTGTGGAAAATCAGGATTTTCCAGCAGGCAAGGCACACATGCCCAGAATCTGGTTTAAGAGCATGAAGACTACAGAAAGGAGGGACAGAGATGGTGTCCACTTGGATTTTGGTAGTCAGTGTCTGCTCCCATCTTCACAGGTAGCTGCCTGGGTCAGCTTCCTTCTCTTGCACAAATGAGCTTCATACTCAAGGTGTAATTCCTCTCAAAATGAGGGAGATTTAAATGTTGTTGGGGTGTCCGTCTTCCCTGTGGATAGCAATTTTCATTTGAGCAGAGTTTGAAAATGCTTGTTTTAATGCATCCAGTGAGAGACAATGAGGTGCCCTGCAGGATGTGGGGAGATGAGTGCTGCTGTAGCCAAGTGCTTGTTCCTCTCCATGTGCTCAAGGTGACAAGGATCTTTCCTGAAACCTTGTACTTGCAGAGCTCCGATGGCAGTTATGGTGGAGGGTCAACTTGATGGGCTTTGGAATTGGCTCAGATGACTGGGGGAGCACACTTTTAGGTGTGCCCGGAGGGTCCTGGAGGGTGACCTCAGATGACTGGTGACACACACTCTGGGTATGTCTGGAGGCTTGTGGAGGGTGACCTTCACCTGGGGTCTGCATACGATCCCTCCCCTTCTTCCCTGGCCCTGGTCTCCTGCTCTGTTTCCTGGCCACTGTGAACTGAGCAGCTTTGCTTCTCCAGTCCCTTGCACCATGGTGCTCCTGCCTTAAGCATCCACCCATGGACTGAATCCCCTGTCACTGTGAAACAAATGACAGCTCTCCTCCTTTAGGCTGTGGGTACTGGAAGTTGAGTGTCAGCACCAGGAAAGCTAATTTGGTCTCCCTGAGCGGCAGTAGGCAGACAGCCCCATCAAATACATCTCAACACAACCCCTTAGAAATACACTCATGTCAGGATCTCTCGGGGAGCCCAGAGCATGTATTCCTGGCAAGCTTCTCAGTAATGCTTTGCACAATGAAGTGGAAGAACCCTCAATCCAGAGTTCAAGAAGAGAAGATGACTTATGGAGAGGACGAAGTTTAAGGACAACAAGATGCCTGCTCATCCCTTGATTTCCTCCCTCGTCAGGGTCAGGCAGTGGTAACATCTCAGCACGTGTGTGTCTCAAAGGGACCACCACAACTGCAGCACACACAAACCCCTGGACACACTGGCGAGGCATCTGGAAACCTTTGGGAGAAATGGTTGTGCTGAAAGCAGCATTTCTTCTTAAGAGACAGCTTTTATCATGAAGGATAAAGACAAATGTATAGAATCTAATTTGCCTCTTGGGAGCTGCTGAAGCTGGAAACTGGTCACATGTGTGAAAGTAGGACTAGGCCTCTTTGCCTAAAGCAGTCAAGCTACTTCAGTCCTAAGAAAAGCACTGCAGCTGGTTAATATCTGCTATTAGTCACTAGGCAAGCTTGTGTCACTTGATATTAACTTTGCATAGGTATAAATAAGTGTGCCTATTGTTTTTCTTTGGAGGGAGTCATTTGCCATCCAGGCAATGGGCCGCCACCTGACTCAGCTCTTGTCTTCTTGTCTGTGTTTCCCTCATTCTTGCTGTCACTTCTCGCCAGGCTATACCAAGAGACCAACAGAGTCCAGCACTTGCCCAAAGCCAGAAAACTAAGCATAGGTTTCCATGACCTAAGCCAGAAGGTGGAGAGAGGCTGCTGGTGTCCTTCTGGCCGCATTCCGACAGATAAAGATGCTGAGTTTGCACCACCAGGCAGGAAGATGACCATCTGGGGGCACAGCTAGAATCCAGAGGCTGTCTGGGGCTAGGGCAAGGGAAGAAGATCCCTTGTGGCCATGGAAAAGGGTGTAGAGAACAAAGACCCCAAAGGAGGTCACAGGCCAAAGGCAAAAGCTGAGAGTAGCCCAGGACACTGGAACGAACCTAAGGAAAAGCTTCTGAGTGATAGTTGGTAATGGCAAGGGATTGAGAGGGATGGAGCAACCAAGGGATCTAAAGCAGCAGGATGCAGACAGGATTGGCCGAAGCCTGGGGCCACACACAGTACCTGCAGCTGCCAAACACAAGGGGCGATGGTGTGGGGAGACCTGCTCCCATGGCTAAACCTCGGGCTCGCAGAGAGAAGCCCACTGCCTTAGTGGTCATGCCTGGACCCAAAGCACCTCAGGACACAGACCATCCTGCAAAGGTTGGAATGGGAAGCTCCCCATCAGTACTTTGATCCCCAACCAAGCTCCATCCTGGATGCAGCAAAGCCACTGTACACTGTGGGAAGCTCAAGGTTTCTCCACTACTGAGTGAAAGAGGCTTGTGTGCCCCCCATGGCTCAGCATTAGAGCAAAGGATCAGTTATAGCTTTCAATCTCTCCTTTCAGAACTGTCCACCTTGAACCAAATGACTGGTGAGACGCACAAATGCTAACTGTCACTTAGCCCTGTAAGCTGCTTTTATTAAGGACAAGAGAAATTGCTGCAAGCTGGATGTATCCAGGGTTGGCCAAAGACGAGGCACCTCTTCAGAAGCTGCAGTGTCCCAGTAAGTTAAGGACCTTACCTGCCTGTCCTGCTGTCCCTGACCTGTGCCAACCTGCATTCACGAGGGTGGGGCTGCCCTGTACAGTGCAATGGGAGGGTGGGGAAGGGCTCTCATCAAAGCCAAGTGTGCCAATGTGTTCAGCACCACCATAGAACAGGGCTGCTGTAGAGACTTTATTAATAAATGATTAATAAAGGTCTATGTGCTTAACAGGGATGCCTGGCACAGAGCAGCCTTGGGATTGCCAGGTGGAAGCCGAGAGCCCCGTACAGCACGCGTGTTGGCTGTGGGGACACACACCTCTCCAGGCAATCCTGCGCACTGCTCTATATGACTCCAAGGAGATGCACAGAGAACCCCTGTGCCTGAGACTCTCATCCATGTGCTGACTTTCCCCCTCCTTCTGAATCTTTCAACAGGTCAGATGCTGGCCCAGCTGTCACATCTATGTCTCACCAATGGAGACCCAAGATTAGAATTGCAGTGAGTCAGGCATAGAGATGAACCTGCCCCGACTTGAAGACACCTGCCCTAGAAACCAGATATTGAGAAGACTGCTCAATGTAACCTTTCTATACCACCTACAAAAAAAAAAAAAAAAAAAAAAAAAAAAGAGGCAAAAATACACTCTGTGACCATATGTCTAGATCTGGGGTTCTCTCCTTATTCTAATAGCCCAAAAAAAAACAATCCCTCATTTATTTGTCTTCAACAGTAGCTCTATCTATCTGTTATCTGCTTTCTCACATTTGTCTTTCTATTGTTTCTCACTATCGTCTACTTACTCTGCATCTATCTACCCATCCTGGCATATATGTATCATCCACCCATCTATCCACCTATCCATCTATCTATCCACCTATCCATCGATCCATCCATCTACCCATCCACCTATTAATCCATCCATCCATTAATCCATCCATCTAGGCATCCACTGACCCCTCCATCCATCCATTTACCTGTTCTCTCTCTCTCTCTCTGTCTCTCTGTCTCTCTGTCTCTCTGTCTCTCTCTCTCACACACACACACACACACGCACACACCATCCAAATTATCTACCTATCTCATCACACTTGCTTACATGCACACACTTCTATTTGTACCTATAATAGCTTTGCATGCATTCCCAGAACTTATTCTCCTGTTCTTTCCAATTTGACACGTCCTTGACTCTGGGAACGAAGGAGACTGCATTCTCAAGCTGATGCTGAAAACCTGCCACTGTAGATTATGGTCTTTTAACAGTGGTCTCTACATCACCTGAGTTCAAGGTTAGGGACTTTCTCCATGATGAGCCAGGTCCTAAGAGTCACAGCTTCAGAGGGGCATATAAGGTCTGTTGGGAGGTTTTGGCTTTCTTTCACTGGCTTTTAAATGTGTGAAACTGTTCTCAGCTCACGGAGAGCTGGGCATGGGGATGGGTCCTGGGTGCTGTTGTGCAGAGTCCTGACCTAGACCGTGTTAACAGCACAGAATTGCAGCCTCATTGGACACCCACTGACTCAAAATTTGCATTTTAACAAGATCCCCAGGAGACTCTGGGGCATATTAAAGTTTGAGAAGCAGGCAACTTATTAATCCTTGTCAACCCAGGTAGGGCTGCTTTCATGTTTGTCATGCATAAGCTGATTTTATTGAGGTGTTTAACCCCTCCCCAGCTGCAATCTGTGCTCTGAACTACACTAAACATACCTTAAAATTCTCAAAGTGACAGACACAGCTATTTCATCTTCAGTGAACACTTCTCAGGATCGAGGGACATTTGAACTGAGAAATAAGTCTTGCTTGCTCCAAAAACCAGTGACCCACTGTGCTTAACTGACCTGGAAATAGTTTTGGACTTAATTTTTATTTGCTGTGAGTGGTAACAGTGTTCTTTTTCTGGAGAGAAATGTAGCAACCCACACCCCCATTGGTGAAAGGTGGCATAGAAAATGACTTGCCTGAGGTGCACAGGGCTGTGTAGAGCCTGCACCATCTTCCTGAACCACTGGGGAGTTGTTTTCAGGACTTGAGGGAGGCCCAGAGCAGGGATGGCATAATTCACCCACAGGGATAGTTTCATCTCGACCAGCCCAGCCCTGAGCAAGGTGGTCATGTGGTCAGGGCATTGCCTGGGACCCCACCGTGACACCTACTCTGCTCCAGGTCCTGACCCCTGTTGGTCTTGGTGACCTCTGTCGTGCTCCAAGTCTGTCCCTAGGGATCATAGGCTCTGCAACTCAGCCCAGCCCCACTCTCCAGCCTCCAGGTCTGAACATGTCCCCATGTGTATCTCTGTTCTTAGTGAGGCTTGAACTTGGGATCCACCTTTCCCTCTCTGCCCCCAGGGAAGTTTGGGGTGACCTTGGGGACATAGAAGTGTCTTCTCTGATTAGAGGGGGCTACAGGACTTCTTTGGGTTCTAAGCTGTAGGGAGCAGAAGTTTTCCAAGTCTCTGACTGCAAGGGGGCCTCCTCAATACACCCTGTCCCTCGCTGCCCACAGGTGTGTGGATACATCTGGCTCACTTGTGGGGCAGGGATGGGCTGGCATTCAGAGGTGCTACAAACATGAAGAGCTAGAGGGGAAACACATTTTCCTGATACAGTATATTTTTTTCTTGCTGTGAATTCTAGGATTTCATGATGCTCATTTTCAGGCTCCTGGGTCCCTGTGCGCTGCTTGGGTCACTGCTTTCCTGTGCGGTGAGGATCATAGATGTCTCAGACTAACGCACAATGGGAGCAGAATCTAGGAATTGCAGCTATGCGCTTAGCGGCCTTGCAGTCACTAAGACCTGGCCTTTGGTGTTAGGAAAAGGACGCTTCGCAGCACTTGGCGCTTCCTATAGAAAATTTTCTCATTCACAAAAGTTTCCCAAATCTCAGCTAAGCACATCATCCCCCACTGGAAGACTCCCTTCCTGTGCAGCTTAGAGCATCCAAGCCATGCGGTCGGGGCTAGCTCCACGTCGACAGGTGAGCCGAGTGTGCCTCTCAGGAAATGTCCTCATCAACAGGGACAGCACATTCGTGCTTCTGCCGCCCATCTTTGGAACGTGGGTAGAAGAGGGCAGGCAGAATGCTGCGCATGGGTCAGGGACATTCCGCAGGCTCCCAGCCCAGGATGCCGTGATGGAGGGGGGCCTGGCTTAGTCCCTCACTATAACATTGACTTTTCTACCCACCACACTGAGAGAGCTGGGATGGAGGACAGGGCTCCTGAGAGTGTTCCCCAAGCCATCTCTAGACCCTGAGTCATGACCTTTGCAGGACTGAACTCAGAGGTCACCAGACCCCACCTGTCACCGAGCCTGCAGCTCTCTTCTGGCAGGTCTCCTCACTCAGTGATGACTATTTCATTTCTGCCTACTTTCTCTTCCACTGTACAGCTACTAAATGACCTTTGGCAAACTTGTCTCTAAGGATGCTCTGCTCCCAGCCGCCGGATCACCTACCTACCTTTACTCCCACCTCTTACCCAAACCCTGCAATTTCCCTCAGGGGCCTGAGCCTGCCCTGTCCACATCCATGTGTCCACATCTGAGTACTGCATCTCAGTGAGTCCTCCTCATGGGAAGACATCAGAGCAGCCCTGTCTACATGAGCTGATAATAGCTATACATCAGTGCAACCACATTCAGTGATTCCTCTGCTCAAAGGCACTAATTTATAATATGAGGGCATCAAGGAGAGGGCTGATTGGGAGGGAAAACCTTCAGGGTTAGCTGAGGAGCACTTGAATATGTACTTGCTACCACGGTTTCTGTCCACAATTATAGCTAACTCTACAACACCAAGCCAGGCTTCTGAAAGAGCTGTTGTCTCAGTAGGATTGTGGTCTGATACTTGGTGGTCTTTTTTAGCACGGTTAAGAACAATGTGCGTGAAGGTGCCAACGCTAATCAAATGTCACCACGCACTGGAGCCACAGGGACCATTTCAAGGCACCAAACGCTGCAAGCTTTCACACCACACTTCTCTGCTAGGTTGGAAAGTCTGCAAGAAGTGGGTGAAGCAGACAATCAGCCCTGAACGAATATGTAGAAACTCGGCAGTCTTGCTCTGATGGCTTCCAGGCCCTCTTGGGTGAAGGAAGGAATCCTCAGAGCTGGGGAGGCTGCACTCCCAACCCGTGTCTAGGACCTTAGGCAAAGCAGCAATTCCAAACCCACGTGCAGGGGCCAGGGTATGAGTCAAGGTAAGCCTTGGCCTCTCCTATGAGAGGCCCTGGGCTCAATCCTCAGCATCACAAAGAGCAAGAAACAAAGCAAAGTAAAGCCTCCATGGGCTTAAATGCCTTCACCTGTGGGTGCAGAAGGCAGTGATTCTTGAAAAGCAATGTAATGAGGTCAGAGTGCTGAGCTCCCAGGACAAGGTCCACAGAGGTGGTGATTGACAGTTATTCATACTGGAGCCTCCCACGTCTGGTCTTGGTTTCCTTCCCTTTTTCTCTTTTGTCTTCTCTCTCCAGACCCCAAATGGCACTGGAGTGTCTTCTGAGTGATCTCTAGGCTTCCCTGGAATCAGGGTGGGTACATAGACTGAGATTTTCCTGCAGGGATGTCACAAGGGCTTTACATCTGGCCAGAGGTAGCTGAAGGAAAGTAGCTTGGAGGACTGACTGGTGTGGAAAGCTGGTGAGGCCCAGCATGGGTGGGATTCTAGGCTGCTCTCTCCTCTGCCTCTGAGCCCACATCAGCCTCCACCAAGAGAAACATGCTGATGTCCACAGCCACTGTCCTTGTTGCCCCTCCTTCCGCATGGCCCAAACTATCCTCATCATGAACATCCTCTTCAAAGAAGAGGAATGTAAATCCCTGTGCCTTGCCGTTTTCTCATGGGGCTGCCTGAATGCAGGGGAACTTTGACTTCCTCATGTCCAGCTGTGCAGATACCACGATCTGTCCCACCACCTCTGCTACCCAGTCCGGGAGCACACATGCTGGGGTATGGTGGGCTCTGCATTCTGCCCAGAAGTGTTTTCCTCTAACTGGGCATAAAAATAACCACAATATGCAAAATCTAGCAATGAAAATCCCAGGCTTATGAAATTAGGGACACAACACTCCAAAACTTCATTAGTGAAACTGCACTTGAGGATTATGGTGGAGTGTAGCAGGCAGGAAGGTTTCCTGACATGGAGTGAGGAATCTGTAATCTCACAGAGGTAGAGGTGTGTGGGGTATGTGCCCCTGGGTTCTTCCCTGGATCAATGTCACAGACACTGGCTGGGGTCCCCAGTGGGTCCTCACAGATGAAACTGTGCATGTGCAAATGCAGAGCCTGTGTTGTGCCCCAATTCTTCCCTAGCCACAGTGGAATGAATCCACTGGAAAGGAGGGGCTAGAACTAGCTGTATATCCCAGTTTGCTGAGACAGTCCTAAAGAAAGCAGTTCTGTAGCTCATAATCCAGTTCTGGGTCCAGCCCAACATTGACCTCAGAACACCCTGTTCTGGAAGCAGCATTCTTGAGCTGATCTGATTATGGGCCAATGTCTGGGCCCAGATTCAGAGCCTGAACCATCTGAAAAAATCATTTCTTATGCAATCCCTGCCTATCATGTGGGATGGAAACTGGGGACATGCAGGACCCACCCAGTAAGCATGCCAGCCAGCCACCGTTACTGCCCTGGCCACCCTAGTGTCTCCTGGGGAGCCTGTCTCTAGTTCTTCCAGTGTCAGCCTCTCTCTAGCATGGCAGGTATGTTGGGGTGGGGTGGAGTGAGGGTCATGTCGATATTCCAAAGGAAGGCTGCAAAGGTCTGAAACACACAATCCCATCATCAGCCAGCCTCAGCACCCCTTCCTGAAAGTTTGCATTTGTGTCTTGTCTTTTAAATGAGAAGCCCTACAAATGCACTTTCCCTGCCATCAACAGTGAGTGTGTACATGCTTGTGTGCATGCATGCTTGTGTGTGTAGTGTGTGTGTGCAGCTCCAGCTGTGTTGTGAAGCCTGGCTCCCCCTACAAGCAGAAGAACCTTCAAGGCAACTTCACACCTCCATCCTAGGTGGTCTCATCCCCAAAATGCTTTGTGCATGTAACTTGTGTCTCTTTTGGTTAATACAAAACGGACAAATGAAATGATGCACAAATTCTATCTCTCAAAAGTACCTATTTAGTGCATGATAAATACAGACCCTTAAAGCTGTTGTTGTTTAAAAAGACAAATGACCCTTAGAGAATTTAACACTCGATCCATTACCTGCTCCTAGGCCACTGACATGAGCAGAGGATAATGGATGGAGTGTGCCAGGCAGGCACTGGAGGAGCAGAGATTTGGGCTGTGCAGGTGGAGGGGCAGGGAACATCAGAGCTCCTCCTCCCTCTCATTATTGTTGTTGTTATTGTTATTTGCAGTACTGGGAATTGAACCCAGGGCTTTTGAACTGAGCCACATCTGTTAACTTTTATTATTTCTTAGTCTGAGGCAGAGTCTCCCTAAATAGTCCAGGCTGGGCTCAAGCTTGCCATCCTCCTGCCTCAGCCTCCAGAGTGCTGGGGCTGTAGGTGAGCATCGCTAGGCCCAGGTGCTCCTTCTCTCTCTTACTGAGCCCTTCAGATGCTCAGTAAAGGCACAAAGAGCCCAGGGCATTCACTCCAAGGAAACCGGCGAAAGGGGCTGAAGAGCTATTATGAACATCACACAGGAAAAGGATCTGGATGAGAGAGAGGAGAGCTGGCCACATAGAGGGTTCTAGCATGAACCTTCTAAGTCCTTTCCTACTTGAGAGCTCTAGGATGAAGCAGTGCAGGTGCTGGTGCTGGCAGCATGGGGCAGGGTGGGCATAGCAGATCAGAGGTGAGTGGGATGGGTTTCTTTTTTCCTGAGTGGTACATAGATCCAACCTTCATCTTGGGTGCCATCACAAACTGAACACAGTGGTCTTGATTGCTTTCTCTGAGCCTTAACTATAAGAGAAAGATGAAGCCTCTGTGTGGCCTCTGTGCCCTACCTTCTCAGCCCTCGCTGACAGGGCCACACCCCACCCACACAGGACAGAGGAGATGGGCTGCTTCTATTCTCGTGGAGAGCCCAGGGTCCAGGTCTCAGCTGCAACTGGGGAGATGAACATAGGTTAGAACTGGTACTAGGAAGAGTGCCAAGAGAGGTCCCCATCCCCAGATCTTGAGGTGTGACCCAGGAACCCAGTGTCTGGCCTTTAGAGGAAACCTGTTCCTTAGGATGGTGGTGACCAACACAAGCTGCTCTCAACATGTGGAAGATGTTTTCCTATGTGGGGGAAGTGCGGAGCCCCTGGGCCACGATTCAGTCGCCCTTCTCATCCACAGAACCCGCATGCGATGCTGCTGGCTGTGTGTGCCGTGCTAGTGTTGGTGTTTCCAGGGGAGCTCTGGGAGCACACATGCTGCCAAGCACTGAGAAGATGTGAAAAACCAGTGAGTCCACACCCAGGTGTCTGCGCATGTGCCAGCCTCTACAGTCCTGACAGAGCGGTGCGCTTGCTTTGTGTATTTCCTACAATAGCAAGAAGAAAGCGTGGTAAAAACTCTCAGTTGGAGCCAGTAAATGCAACAGTGGCATGGAGGACACACCAGCTGTGTGGACTCCAGAGGAGGGAGTTCCCCTTTAGTCAGCATGGCCGCTGGTAGCTGCCTTGAAAATCCACACAGGGATGTACAGGAGCCACGGCTCCCAAGAAGTGCCAGAGTGTCACCTTTCAGGACAGTGAGATGCCACTGCATGTCACCATGGCTGGGCGTGAGTTTGAATTGCAAAGATGATGGTGAGATGCTCACACAGATACTTTGCAAAACACCATTCCATGGGTCTCCACCTTTTCTCTCTTCCAACAAAGATCTGCAGGCTTGGTTTTGCTGATGTGGGTGTGGTTAGTACACAATAATAGGTTGTTTTGAGATCAATGTAATTAATGTAAATATTATGTTGGCTTTGTTGTATTAATATACTTAAACAACTGGCTTGTGAGATAGTCTTTGTGTATGAAGCAGGGTAATCAGCCACCCTTTCTTGTGAACATGGTGTGTTTGCACTCACCTAGAAATAGGCAGGGCAGAGCACATTTTGAATTTTTCAACTCCTACAATCTAAAACTCTGAATGCCTGGGCCACGCAGCTCTTTCTCCAGACATGCATATGACATATCACAAATTCCCTGAAATAAAAAATTTCACGTCACAGAATTCTATCTTCATGCTGGATCAGCTTCTATGTTAATAAAGTTCAAATATAAATTCTGTATGTTTTAATAAAACTGGGTATGTTTCTGTAGTTTATTCTTCTCTAATTTTATTGAAACAGAATTCAGCAGTCTTTTCTTGGCATAATGGGAGATATAGCACAACATTTAAAGAGTTTTCTGGAGCAAAATTAACCAGGGAAAGCACAGGAAGTACAGATCCTAAGGACTTTGTGGCTCTGCCCCACAGGGTCACCATGTTGTCTGACATAGGGGAATACAACAGATGCATGTGTGATGTCCCTGCATGTTTGATGTGCTGTGTCACTACGAACAAACTACTCTGACTCAGTTGACATATATTCACCATACTACAGTGGGATCCCGCTATGCACCTCCGAGGATGTAGAAAGTTATCAAGACTGACCGAACTCGAAGTTGGGAAGGGAGTAGAGAACCCAGAAGTCTTCTTCATTATCAGTAGGAACTTCAGTCAGATGGGCTACTTTGGAGAAGAGTTTGGTAGTTTCTGATAAAGCTAACAATATGCCTGCCACATACATGATCCTTACTTCCCACTCCTAGAGTTTCCTGAGAGGTGAGGAATTCTGCATGCAGACTCGTGCAGGAATGCGCAGTGGCAAGAGCAGCAGAAAAACTCCAGAAACGACAACAGCCACAGACAAATGCATGTTCATGTTACAGCACAGCACGGTGTGTTCGTGGCCAAAGGAATGATCTGTTCGCAGCTCTGAAGTCAAGGTTGTGGCAGTCCATGAGTGCCCTGCCAGAAACAAACCAGGAGAAAGGACTCCAAGATTCCACTGATAGCAAATCTCAATGTGAAAGTTAATCTGTTAGTCAAGGACAGCTCTGCACTTGATTTCGAGTGGGGCCGGGGATGCAGGGAACAAGGAGCAGGAAAGGGCTCTTAGGGCAGTGACCAGATTGGGCATCTTGAGGTGGCAGTGGGTTCCCAAGGGCACACATAGGCTTCAGTCTATCAGACTTTCCCTACGTGTGGTGCATTCCCATGGCACTTGATTCTTAAGGCAGTGTTTCAGTTTCTTTTTTATAAAAGAAATCTCTTCCTGTCTTAAGCAAACAGCAAATTCCTGTAGCTCAGGTTGTTGAGAGGACGGCGCTAGGTAAGTAAAGTCCTTCTCTTACTGCTATCATGTTCCTCATTTGGAGGAGGGTGAGGCCCAGCACTGTCACACTCGCCTTGTCCCAGTGCAGAGTGGTCCGGCAGATTCCAGGGCTGTTTGGTGATGAAGACTGCAGTCCCTACACAAGGTCATGACCCAGGAGGAGTCACCCATATGTGAATTTTTGGAAACATCAAAAATAATGTCCACAATAGGGAAAATTAAAGGCAACTAAAATACATCACAAAAGAATTAGTGAAATAAATATGGGTTGAACCAACTATTATTGCTCTGTCCTTTCAGCTTTCTCTTTCTCTGTTTCTGTGTGTCTGTGTCTGTGTCTCTCTCTGTCTCTATTTGTATGTCTGCCTGCCTCTCTCTCTCTCTCTGTCTCTCTCTCTCTCTGTGTCTTTAATACAAGTAGTCTTCAAAATATAAAGCACAGCTTGGACAGTCCTTTGCACATTGCTGTGTAGCAAGCTCATGTACTGTGCCTCTTTTGCATATTTCCGTATCAGTAACTGAGGAATTAAGTTGTTTTCTCAACACTTCATTGTAGATGTGTGTGCTACAAGCAATTTGGTGCACCGTCAATGGATGGATTTAGGTTTTTCTCAATCTTTAAAAAAATCCAATAATATAACAATAAACATCCAACTGCATATATATTTCATACTTATGAGAATGCATCTATTGGTAGAATAAATTCTAATAAGTGACACTTCCAAGTCAAACTATGTATTCATTGAAAGAACAGTAGATACTTGGTCTCCAAAACTTGGGCTCCAGTATATTTATACTCCACAATCTGCTTCTACATAGCTTCCCAACAATGGATAATATCAGATGTGCTGATCTCTAATCTGATGGGCTAAAATGCATCTAATTATTGTTGTAGAGCTCATTTCCTTAAGCTTAAGCTTGGTGGTTGTTTTATTGATTTATTTATTTGGTTGGTGGTACTAGAGATTGAACTCAGAGCCTTTCCACTGAACTAACTCTTTAACACTTCTCCCCCACTTTTTTTTTTTTTTTTCACTCTGAGGTAGTCTTTAATTAACTAAGTTGCCCTGGATGGGCTTGAACTTGTGATGCTCCTGCCTCAGTCTCCCAGAGTGCTGGGATTACAGATGCACAGTGCCACCCTAGCAATTATACAGCTATTTATGTTCAGTGCTGGGAATCCTATCCATGCTCAAGCACACTGGGCAAGTGCTCCACCTCTGAGCTACAGCCCAGCCCTTGATGCTCTTGTGAATATCACGAAACACCTTCCTCGCTGTGCGATGCCTGGGTGCCTCCAGCACACTTGCCTCTACCCGTCTGCACTTGCCTCTGTGATGACAGTGCTAACTCTGCAGCCCTTGCCTGGGACCCAGAGCTGTGAAGCCTGACTCTGCTGCTCAGCCCTGCCCCTGTGCTGCCTCTGGCCGGGCCACACTCAGAGCAGGAGCACTGAGTCAGAATGTGCAGGTGACGCTTCGGGTCACAGAAGTTTCCTCCTGCACTTTGACAGGTAGCTTTTGCTGGTCTTTGATCATGAGTTATAGGAAACCTGGTCTCTGTTTAATTATTTTTCTAGGGCTGGCGAGATAGTTCAGCAGACTAAGGGCCTACTTTGGCAAGTGCAGGGATCAGAGTTCAATCCCTAGTCCCGCATGCTGCAACAGCACCGCTCTTGGGGCATGCTAAGCTGGAAGACTGAGTCCATGTGCAGTGGCACATCCCTGTAATCCCAGCACTGGGGAGGCTGAAAACAGGAAGATCACTATGAGTCCGAGCTGCATAGTGAGACCCTGTAACAAATAGATACATGAAAAAAAAAATTCTAATTATTTTTTTTGCTGTGTGGATGATTATGGTTGTAGCAGGAGAGGATAAATCCAAAGATAATCAGAGAATAGAGCTCGGGAGTGCTGAGAAAGTGCAGGCTGCCATTTGGGCCCTTCTGTCTGCCCTGCCTGCAGCCGGGGCCTTTCCATCTTCTTCATGTTCCTTAAACCAATGTTTCCCAACATTGGGTGACAGCAGTGCAATTCTACCCATCACCAGATACCAAATGTCCTCTTATGCCCTCTCAAAAGCTGGTTGTCAGTTTCCTATGGATAACGTAACTTGAGAAAATTAGTCCCTGGTTTCCAAGCCCTAATTAAAAATAAATAACAAGCTCAGGAAGAGTTAAGGTGTGCTGGGGTGGAGAGAGGTAACCGAGCCAATTATTTTAACCAAGTGTCTATTATGGGACAAAGTAAATTAGCTTAAAGAGAAAGATCAACCTGCCCACTGAACTAAACCCTCAACACTCCTCCTCCCCCAGAAAGATCTGGTTAGTTGGTTCCACTGGGGGCAATAGCATCCAGACCTCAGAAAAGCTCCTTGTGTGGGAGGGATGCAGAGTGACCACTCCACTAAGCCTAACAGCAAAGCTATGGGCATATGCACTTGACCTTGGAGTCTCCTATCTCCTCTAACCAGGTCAGCCCAGGGACCAGTTGGTGACAGTGCCAGCCAAAAAGAGCATATGCAAAATGAATTAGGTGGTTGGTCTGCTCCTAAGACATTCGGGTCCCTCCCAGCCTGGGGGGGGGGTGCTGAGAAGGAGCCAAGCATCCCACAGGCAGCCAGCTCCCACTAGTGGGCCAGCAGCTCTGCTCCGCACCAGCTGTGACTGCCATGTGGCACGCTGTGTCCATGCCAGGCTGGAGCAGGCTGCATGATGGGCCCTACTAATGTGACTCGAAGGACAGTTTCTTCCAGAGATCTTGGCTCTCCTTGTCCTCGGCTTCTTGCATCATGCAGTGCTAGTACACAGACGGGTGCACTGTACACAGGTGCACCTACACTTGCGCATGCGTGTTTGTGCATGTGTGCATGGGCACGCGCACACAGAGTGAACTCGAGGCTCCTAGGGCGCCACTGTGCAGCTGCCTGCACCTGAGATGCAGAGGAGGGAACCATGGCAGAGTGCCCAGTGAAAGGCATTTCTGAAGCGGAGGCTGAGGAGAGACGGTATAACAAACTTCCTTCTATCTTGACCTTCTGGAGGAACAGCAGGTCTCAAACTGGTCATGGGGGCCCCACACTTTCTCTTCCTGTCCCAGGCAGGCTGGGACAGGAGCCAGATTAGCCCCTTCAGGAAGCAGCCAGGCCTTGGCACGAGCCTTTCTCCTCTGCAGAAGGTGCCAGGATCACAGCAGCTGGTGTCATTAGCGTCCTGGGGCCTGGCTGGCGTCCCATTGCTCCCTTCTCCTAGGGCCCATCTTTGATGGCAGTGTGGCAAGGAGAAATACACTTCTCAGGATGAGCAGCAGCAGAAGCATCAGAAAAGGACTCTGTAAGAGCAGACATGGGCCTCAGGCTGCGGCCATGGGAGAAGCGCACAGGCATTGATTTCTGGATCTGAGCTGGTTCCGACCCAGTGGGTCCAGGAAAATGTCCTTCTGACCCCATCTTCCTGCCTTGTGTTCTCCCACCCAAGAGGCTGCTCTTCCTTGCACCTCCCAGTGGGCCAGGGGCTCTGTAAATCAGGAGGTGAGATCGAAAATACAGCAAACGTTTACATTTCTTGTAGTGGAGAATGCAAGCAGCAGCTCTGGAGGCCTCTTTCTGAGGGTCTTTAGCTGTGCTGTCCTGGCTGCCTTGATGTCCTGAATGGATTCAAGACATTTCCTTGTCATGGTCACAGTGACTTTGGGGAGGAGCCAGGAGTCACATAGTGCCAAATGCATGACTAAGGTGGATGAGAACACAGTGTCATGCTTTTTCTAGCCTGTCTTTCTACTGGATGGCGAGTGACAGCAGAATTCACTGTATTTTTGGTACCACCTCATAAAGAGCCTCAGGAAAGAGGACTCCAGAGCTGCTGTGGACAGTGGCAAGGACGACAGGATGAGTGTGTGCAAGGTGCAGGGAGGATTGTGTAGGGGATCCATGGCAATGCATCCTTTACTGTTGTCATGGTTACTCTTCTCTCGCTGAGGGGACACCCCAAATTAGGGGGGGAAAGGCTCATTTAGCTCAGTCAGTGGAGGTTGTAGTCCATATTCAGCTGGCTCCAAGGCAGAGTGGCACATGGCAGAGAGCAGCTGTTCATGGTGGTGGCAAAAAGCAAGACAGCGAAGACAGTGGCAGCAGCCCAGGCAGCCAGCTAGCCTCTCTCCCCTCCTCACACTGTAGTGCAAATTATCTGCCCCACCCTCACCCACAATAATCAATCACAGACTCCAGAAGCTGACCCATGCCTGCAAGAGGCTTTAGAGGGACAGCTAGACACAAACTGCAACAATTATAATACGTTTTAAAATTTGTAACTAATCATCCTAATTTTGTTCAAAGCTGTGCAATTCACTCTTTTTGTGTCTCTTTAGCTGATACCTCCCACACTACAGTGTTAAGAGGACTGGCAAAATTTCAGGGAAACGTAGAAATGCAGAGGCTAGTACTGAGTACAGAGTTGTGAAAGTATTGCCACCTGAGCATTATTGCACTAAAGGACAGACCTGTTTGTGCCCAAGGTGGGAATTTGTCACATCAATGCAAGCATTCCCATTTCAATGATTGTGTAGAGCTTCCTGGGTCCTTGCTGTGCTTCTTGAGTCTGTCCCTACAGAACATGGGCTACAGTGGCTCATGATGTGAGGACCATGGCCTCTGCACCTGTCCCCAGGACTGGCTTCTGTTGTGCCTCAGGGCACAGGGATGGAGACACTGTCTCCTCAGGAGAATTAACCAGGGTTCCACTCTCCAGAGCCCCCTCCAGCAGCAGCAGGGTTCATCTCTCATTACAGACAGATTGAGCCTTGTCCTAAGTAGATGTTCAGAGGAAATTTTAGAAAGAGGGACAGGCAGACAGGAGCTCTTCACTTGGGGCATCCGCTCCATGGTGACAGTACACCTATCAGCTTGAGCCTTCCTGAGACATCTTGGGGCAGAGACCAGAATCAAATCCACCTCCTATTCACAGCTGCTGGAAGCTGGCTCTGAAGTCCTCATAGCTTTCACCTTTATGGATCAGAGGCCTTTAATTGTTGTTAAAAAAGAACAAATCCAAATGACAGTGGCTCTCTGACTACAGTAGGTCACATGTAAACTCTGATCTTTCAAAGACCAGGGACTCTAGTGGCAAACCCCAGTGTCCACCTCCCTCAGGACCATGGACACTATTGGTAACCTTGCCCATGCTGCAGACGCAGCCCAGGGTTAGCTCCATGAGTTCCTCTCCTGAGGACACAGAGCTGAGCACGCAAGCAGAGGACAGTGTCAAAACCTTCTCATGAGAAGGGTTACCTGGAGACTCCAGGGAATGGCTGGGTCTTGGTCTTCCCAAAGAGCAGTGAGAGTACAGCCCTCTGGTCCTGTATTAGCCTGGAATCCTGCCAACACATCTCTCTATTTTTTTTTTTAAATGGTATAGGGTCTCCCTGTGTAACTCCGACTCCTAGTGACCCTCCTATTTTCAGCCTCCTCAGGGTGGGGATTTCAAGTGTGTGCCACCACACCTGGACTCCAACGCAGGCTCAGCTGTCCCAAGGCTGGGGCTGCCATGGCCTGCAGTACCAGGGATCAAGCCCTGGTCCCCGCACTTGCCTAAGCACGTGCTTAGCCTGCTGAGTGATCTTGCCGGCCCTACATCTCAATTGTTGCTTTATTTGTTTATCTGTCACCTGCTCCTTTGTCCTTACTCAAGCGAGCTCATGTGAGCTTCTTTTAGCTACAACTCAAACTCTTCACATGACCCAAGCAGGCAACATGCTTCCTGACTCTCCACTTCATGTAGAATAATTATTATAGTAGCAGCTCCTCCTAGCGCTGTGGTGATCACAGGATGTAAAGTATGGGAAGCTGTGTCAGACGGTCAAGTTCAGAGCTGATGGCTCTGTAGGACATTAGCAGGACAGAGAACAGCAAGCCTGGATCATGCCTCCTCCTGAGCCCTATCTCCTGGTAGATCCACTAAGCATAGATGTGCACGATAGCACAAACCTTACAGTGGGCCATGAGTATCAGGGTTCTAGCTTGTGCTCCTCTGAATCCTGCCCAAATCACCATCCTCCCAGGCTGTGGAAAGTTGCCCATCAGGAAACTGGTCCCTGGTAACAAAGTGTTGGAGACCACTGCTATAAATGGAATTATCAACAGATTCAGTACTGGCATAATTAAGCACGATGGTTATTTGTTGTTTAATGATGGATGCCCGCACAGGCCTGGGGTAGACACAGAGAGGTTGGGAGGAAGCCTCGTACTCTAAGGGCCCTGTGCCAGGTGCCAAGGTGGGGACAGAAGACAATGCTACTAGGAGCTGAGAGACCAGATGAAAACCAGGCCAAGCTGCAGAGCTTTCTCCCTCCTTGTTGTCAAAGCCATTGGACAGGAAGAGCAGCAAGTAGAGAGTGTCCAAGGAGCAAAGCACACAAGCCCAGAGATGCCCCATGAATGATGCCCAAAATCACTGTACAAGAGACAAGAGGAGAAAAACAATGATCCCAGAACAAGGCAACCATTAGAAATGTAAGATGGCCTAAGGGGGCAGCTCAGAGGTAGAACATTGGCCCAAGAAATGTAAAAGTGCTGGGTTTGGCCCCTAGGACCACAAGAGATAGATAGATAGATAGATAGATAGATAGATAGATAGATAGATAGAAGATAGATAGATAGATAGATAGATAGATAGATAGATAGATAGATAGATAGATAGATAATAGATAAGCATTGTTGGTTGGGTGGACTGATAGATGGATGGTTGAATAAATGGAAGGGTGGATAGAGACACAATATACAGATTATTGGTTGGTTGGATGGATGGATGGATGGACGGATGGATGGATGGGTGGATGGTTAGGTAGCTGATGGATAGATAGACAGACAGACAGACAGACAGACAGACAGACAGATAACATTAACATGGTATAAAAAAATTCCAGAAAGGGATAAGATGTTGAAGAGATGGCAAAGGGATGAGGAACCAAATGTGAGGCCTTTGATTTGTCAGGGGGAGGTTGCTGGTGAGTTTTTCGGGCAGCTGTGGTGCCACTTGGAAACTGTAGGAGAGAGCAAAATGTGAGTGTACCCAGCTATAGGTACCTCCAAGGTTCCCCCTTAAAATGAACTCACAAAATGTTCATCTATAGATTAAATAGAGACTTTCAATTTTTAAAAACTGTTGTTGCATTCTTTGTTTTCTCTATTTGCAATGCTGCCCTAGAAAAATTTAAGCAACAAAAATTTCTCTTACAGAATTCAGAGGCTTTTAGGGAAATACAAAACAGTAAGTTATTCTTTCCAGTTTTCAGAAGGTTGGAGACTCCCTGCAACCTGCAGGGCTCTCACAGTGGGGACACTGCTGGTGCTGCCCAATCACAGGGCTGGCAGCTGGGATCAGGCAAGCAGAGCCGTGGCCGGGAAGGCACAGCCCGAGGGCACAGCAGTTCGAGTGGCCTAGAGACACCTCGTGTGTGCTGGGGTGGGCAACCGGGAAGGCTCGGCTCCCAAGCTGTCGCATAGGAGAGTCGTCGTTGGCATCCGAGGGAGCCCAGGAAGCCCACGTGCCCAGGACAGCGAGGAGCAGGATGGTTTTCCATATGGGTTATGACAGAGTCACTGCCCCAAGTGTGGCTTGGAGGGGGGTCGGCTGTGTGTCTGGGCCTCCTTGCCAGGTGCCCCCTCCTGGGCTCAGGAGGATGTTGGTGGGCATCCTGGCATGGACAGAGTTTCCTTTCTCATGGTTCACTGCTTTGTGGGGCTTCTATATTTTAAAAGTGAATTCTAATAAATGAAGAAAAAAATTCAATTACAGGAGCTGATGGAGAAGGTTTTGGCAGAAAGCAGAGCTCTGCTGGAATTCACAAAACCAGTCCAAATAGGGCACCTTCTGCCACCCCAGGACAGCTCTGCCCTACATACCCTGAGCAGCTGTGGGCAGATCTCTGGTTCCAGTCAGGGGAGTGCAGAATTTGGGACAAGGAGAACACAATGTTGGTTGTTGCAGGCATCAGAGGGTCACGCTGTGGCAGTCTTCAACTCTGAAGAAGAAACCAGATCTTTCTGGGCTGGGCTGGGCTGTGGGGGGTGGGAGGGTCTCCCAAGGGCTGGGGCTGTCATATTGGAGAGCTGGAAGGTCTTACATTAAGAGCGCAATGTGTCTCTGTGCTATCCTATGTGATGACTCTTTGGTTCCCTTTCCTCAACCACCAAATGGGGCAAACATGATTTTGGAAATGTCACCCACAGGGTGACAGGAAGGTTTGGCCGTTGATGGGCATGTGTGGGAGTGCACCCAATGTGCTTAGCTACCATGTGCCCCCTCCACCCGGTGCAGGCTTAGGGGCATTTGGAGACATTTCATCACACCTCCTCACCCCTGAGTACAGAGAAGTCGGAAGTGAAGAGATAATGAGGCTGGTGGGGACGGGGACGTGGAGAGAGTTTTTCCTTGAATGCTGGAAATACAGACAGGTGTTCTGTGACCCTGGGAAGGCAGCAGCCCGAGCCTCACGGGCTATGCACACATTCAGCTGTGAAGGGCTCTCAGAGCCAGGGTGCTGTGGGCCCCCATGCGTCTGGCTTCTTTTAGAGAAGAGAAAGCACTTCAGCATCTTCTGATGGTGCCCAGCACACAGCTCCCAGCTCAGGTGCAGGTGCTTTCCATCCAGTGAAAGCCCGGAGCGCAGGCGCAGCGTGTGGCCTTCAGTCAGGGGCCAGGCTGCCCTGCCTCCAAGCACTGCAAAGTGTGCTCCCTCCCACGCTTTTTAATTTCAGAACCCCAGGCGATCCGTGTGGGGGTAACAAATGGCAGTGGCTTTCCTGATGTTGGTATTCTGAGGTCAAAATGTGGTTGCAGCCAGAAGCCCGCGGATGAAGTATAGCATTAAAAATAATAAAGATTAAAAATATGTACCCTCCCAAGTCAGTGGAGCAGAGCTAACAACCCCACATAAAAAAGCTCTGAGAGGGATGATCCAGGTCTGGGAGGCAGAAGCCAGGCAACCAACGACGATAAATCTTCCTGTATCCACTGCCAAGTGAGGGCCTAGAGGGATGTGGAAAGTAAGGGTGGGGGTACTGGAAGTGGGAGTGCGGAGTGGGGGTGGGAGAGAGAGAGAAAGAGGGAGATGGAGGGAGAGAGATAGAGGGAGAGAGGGAGAGAGAGGGGGGAGAGACAGAGATAGAGAGGAAGAGAGAGAGGGAGAGAGAGAGAGGAGGGAGAGTCTGCAGGGAGAAGGAGGGGCAGCTAGGTAGCTGCAGACTTATCTGATAGGAAAGGAAGGTGAGGAAAGCGCTCATTTCTCTCTTACATAACCTGAAGTGGCAGCTTTACTTTCCTGATCCCAGCCTGCGCATTTATCTTTGAAAATTGCTTTTTGCCATATATCAAGATTCCACAACATGGTGTGTTTTTTTATTCTTTCATGTCTGCGACTCCTAGCAAATTTCTCTCCACTTGCTTTCTGCTGCCCCACCCCACCCCCATCCTCCTCACCTCCCCATTCCTCTCCAAGCCTGTAGTTCATGGATCATCCTCAGAAGGCCTTCTTCTCTTCTGCTCCAGCTATAAAGAGTAATTTTTCAGATGGTAGCTTGCTTATTTAGGGGTAAAAATCTATCTTCCATGCCACACACAAGTATTAACCACCTGTTATATGTGCGTCTGTGTGCTATGTGCTACGTGTGTGTGCGTGTGTGTGTGTGTCTGTGTGTGCATGAATGTGTGTGTGTGAATGTGTGTGTGCATGGGAGACTGGAGCACATGGGTCCTGCTTTGTTAGGGAGGGGTTTCTCTGCAGGGAGCTTGAGCACATCCCAGTGTTCATGCGGCCTGGAGTCTGCAGGGACCCTAGGCCTGCGAGAGAAGACCACCATGCTTCCTTATGCATTGGTATTTGGCAATGCCAGGTGCTCAGGACACTACCCACAGCTCCCAGAGCCTGGTGAGGATCGCTGTCCCGGCTCTAGTGCTGAATTCTCACTCACCACGTGTCTGTTGAGTGAACTTAGCAAGGGGTTCGACATAGCTCTCAGTTTCCTCACCTATAAATCCTGGATGATACGAACACCTGCCTGGTGAGGTCGCTGTAGGGGTAAAACAGGAAGGCAAGTGGGCTGTGGGAGGTAGACCACACACCAGGCCGCTGTCGGTGTTGAGGGGAAAGGAGGGCGAGGACTCCGTCTGGTGTCAATCCTTATCATTCTATGGTTAATGTATAATTTTAAATATATCTTTCTCTCCAGCCCAGCCATTTGTTCCCAATTTAAACCTCTCTGCAGGTACATTGAGTTCTCCACTGGGTAAAGCCCAGCTCCCTGTATTGTGGGGTCTTTTTATGGATGCTTTTTGATGAGGATGATGAAAGTACTATAGAGGGCTCAGGCAGGAAGGGGGGTGAGGCTCATCAATCAGAACATTTCTTTTTACAGAAGAACAAGGGGTCTGAGAGGTTTCATGATTTGTCCTGTCCAACTTTGAGTTCTTCTTGATGGTTGGCACAAGGCTGAGTTTGGGGCTGGTGGTTAGTACAAGACCACTACGGAGGGAGCAGACACATGGGTGGGTGGGTGGTGAGCGGCTGGGTGGACAGATGAGTGAATGAAAGGGTGAATGGTGGATGAGTGGCTAGATGGGTCAGTGGATGGATGGGTGGGTGGGTGAGTGGATGGGCGAATGACTGGACAGGTGAATAGGTGGGAGTGGATGGATGAATGAAGTTGCATGGACTAGAGAATAGATGGAATGCGATTGGTGCATAGTGAACAGGCAGATCAATGATGAATATTTTAACTTTAATTTTTTTTTTTATTGTGTAACAATATAGGAAGACGTCACTCTCAAGTGTAATGTGCCCTCTGGCTTCCAAGGAGGAAATCCAGCAGTTACACATAGGGAAATACAGTCAGATACAGAGAGATCCTACTGCAAGGGCAGGTACTGAGAGAGGAGCTGGGGCGCTGGGAGGACTGGGAAAGAAATGCTGAGAGCAGCTTGCTCCTCACACACATCCGAAGGGACTCTGTGCTGCACCGTTCTAGATGTTGTCTCAGTTAATCCTTCCCAGTGCATTGCAGGCAATTTTTCATCTCTTTAAAAAAAAATAGCAGGCAGAAAATAATGTTTGGAGAGTGGTACTGCGATATGAGAGCACACAGCAGTTGGTTTCTGAGCCGGGATTCAGACCCAGGGCTGCAAATCTCCAAGTGGCTTCAGCACAGTGCACAGCACCCCCCTCCAGGGACAAGCAGTGGCCATGTGGCCTCCCAGGACACGCTGGGTCCTGGCAAGGACCACAGGGCCAGCTTTCTGGGGCAGGCAGATGGTATCAGTGCAGCAGGTGCCTTCAGGGTTGTAGTTTGTGAGATGGAGTCTGTCCCTGCGAGTGGGGTGCCTGGGCGAAGCCTCTGAAGTCGGCTGCTGCACCGCCTCAGGCCCTTCTTCTGAGAAGAAAGCTGACCCTGTCAGTCTGGGAGCTGCACTCACTCACTCAGCCCAAATGGCCCGGGGCTTCCCGTCATTATCCTTCACATAGCCTGCCCTTGGCCCTCGGATCAGGCAGGAGGGGAGCCGGGCTGAACGGGGGTGGCAGCCCAGGCCCATCCTGCTCTTTCAAGGACAAAGAGCAGCCACCTCTCTGGCTCTGTGAGCCCACCCGCCACCAGGCTCTGAGGCTCAGTACCTGCCATTTGTGTAGGAGGGGTCCAGCTATTGCAGACAACTGGGGAGATCCCGCATGAGGGGTGATGCACATGCCTCCTCTGCACTGCCCCCCTGGCACCCTGGGAATTCAAGGGAGTGTGGGGTGAATAACCCAACAAGGTTACACTGCATCAAAAATATAGATTAAAAATAGACAAATGCAACTTACATCTTTTAAAGGCTGGACAGAGGGGCTGGAGAATGGCTCAGTGGAATAAGTGCTTCCCTGGCAAGTGCAAGGGCCTGAGTTCAATCCCCAATTCAGTTGAAAAACAAAAACAAAAATAAAAACAAAAAACCTTAAAGGCTGGGCACAGAAATGGAGAAACCAAAGGATAAACAGAACTCCCGCAAGCATCCCATCTTGGAATGGGCAACTCAGCGCTCGCCAACGAGTGCCTTTCACAGATCCTGTTAAAATGTTTTTTTCTGATCCTCAGCCCTTTGGGGCCACACCTGGGAGTCTGTGTTTCTAACAAGCCTTGGGAAAACAGTGCTGCTTGTCCCTCCACTCAGGTCAGGTCACAAGGAGGTCGCCGTCTCCCGGGAACTTCCTCTCTGCACAGCTTTAGGCAGTCGCTCCAGGGGCACCCACTGTCCCCTGCACAGGGCATCTGCTCTCTGCTTGTGGGGACACTTCCAGGACAGTGGCACTGGTCACTGGCAGTAAGAGCTCATGCCTTCCTGGGAGACCCAGGATTTAGGACAAGGGATCCCTGGGAGGCAAGCTATACAGACAACCACAGAAGGTCCAGTCCTATCCACTAAGTGCCACGGAGCTGGCAGGGGGCTAGGTCACCACAGAAGCTCTCAGATGCAGCCCCTGTGCTGGCCAAACTCTTCTGGATCTGCAGAGCTGGTGGAGCCCCAGGAGGAGCTTGCAAACAGGGGCCCCTGTGCTATGACCTTACAGGACAGGGACTCTGCCTGCCCTCTGGTTCCAGTCCAGGCACAGTATTTCTAATTATTTTTGCAATAATGTCAGTGAGATGCCATCGCTGGTTGGCTTGATAATCGCTGCCATCGAGAGCAACCACACACTGCCCAGGAAGTCCCATGGGCGCCGGGCTTCTTCCTGACAGGAAATGTTCTGCCAGGTTTTATTTCCTCTCGGAAATATTTCTGTACCAGAATCCTGAAAGGGAAGGGGGCAGGTATATATGAGCTCCCAGAGAAGCATCCAGTCTCCAGGAATGTAAGCTGGATTAGTCTAGGATCTTCAGATGTCTGAATGCTGCTCCTTTGGGAGGCTTTGGGTTGGCACTGGGTACACAGCTCTGCACAGAGGGGCAGATTCAGAGGCCAGCTTTGCTGGCACACACTATGTCTTCTCTCTCTCTCTCTCTCTCTCTCTCTCTCTCTCTCTCTCCCTTTCCCCCTCTCTCTCTCTCTCACTGGGAATCAAATTTAGGGCCTTTGAACTGAGCTACATCTTTTGCCTTTTGTATTGTCACTCAGGTTTCCAGGCTAGGTGAAGATGTGTCACCCTCCTGCCTCAGCTTCCCAGAATTCTGGGCTTACCAACATGCACCACTTAACCAGCTCATAGTATCACCTGAAACCTTTCCCAGTTGTTGCTCAGCAGTAGACAGAATCATTTTGATTATCCATGAGCAGTTTACAAATCCAGAACTTGAAAGAGTTTCTGGTACACTGAGCTGGAACTCGAACAAGCTACCCTGCTTGATGGCCAGCATATATTTCAGGGTTTTCACATCCATCCCTCCCAGGATCTGAGGATGCTCCCCGCTCAGCGGCCAATACAAGGATACCCCAGTGAGGTGACCGCAGAGACCAGAAACTCCCTGCCAGCCAGGAGCAGGGGTGCTATTTGACTTCTGGCTTTTTGTTTTGTAATTTTGGACTTACTTGGGAGGAATCCTTGGTGAGGGCTCCTGGCAGTCCACACTAGGACCCATCTTTATGGCATAAGTGGAGTTTGACCTCTGCTCCTCAGAGTGTGGACAGCCACTCACGTTTCCGAGTCAGTCTGGTCCTGACAATGATATTGGCAGGAGATGAGAGAAGCACAGAGAGCTCTGAGACGGGCACCTGGTTCCAAATGCGCTTTTGTCTGCTGGCCTCACATCTTCTGGCTGTGTGCGGCCAATGGCTGCAGCTGTGGGTGACATCAAGTCTGACGAGAAAATGAAGAGCCACTAAAATGATGACACTGCAGAAGCTTTCAGGCTGCGGGTCTTGGGGAGTTATATGACACACAAGGCTTCACATTACTCTCTGGGTAGGCTGGGTTCTCATACTATATGCAGAATGGGGGGGTGCTATTCTTTAGCCAGTGTTTAGCTGGGGACAGAGCCATGGAAGGAGAATGTGATTCCACATGACAGGGGCAAGAGTGACTGGCCCAACCTCCAGCTCCTGTTTTATGTCAGCAAAGGGCTCCAGCACCAGGAGGGGTGTGGGCTAAGTGCTCAGTTGTACACTGACTTTTCTCCTGCCTGCCCTGGGGAATGTGGCCAAGCAGATCAAAGGAAGAGCCACTGAAGTAGATTCAAAGTCAGCCCGTGTCTCTCTCTCTGCTGTGGGCCCATGGGTGCGATGGCCATCTTGGTGCTCAGGTATGGGATTCACCACAGGACATCTGCACGAGTGTCCAGGAGCATCTGGGTGAGACCATTTCCACAGCGCTATGGACTCCTCCTTATGCAGAAGCCAGACACCCAGTAAACAGAGACTGACAAGGCTATAGCACCAACAGCAAGAGGCACAGCTACTCCAAGCCAGGGAGCTGGCCTGGGCCCTGGGCTCCCTCTGCACCCTGCTGGCCTCTCTGGAAATCAGGGTGCCCAGAACTGCCCAGTCAGGGGCAGAGCCTTCCAAAAAGGTCTGGAAGGGAAGAAGTGTGGCAGCATTATTACCGGGGATCTGTTATGGTTTGTGCCTAGTTGTCCCCCGAAAGCCTCATGCCATCACGAGGCAGCTTCTAGAGTTTGTGCTTAATCCATGACCCAGTGTGGGGTGTGGGTGCTGCTGGGATTAAGTGTGGGAGTGCTCCACCCACCCTGGGGAGGATGGCCTGAGAGCAACATATGAGAGGGTTAGAGGCTTGCTCTGTGCCGCTGGAACTCGCTTTTTGCTCTTGTTGTTTCGCTGTTTTCTGTCACAATGAACTGCTGCCCTCTGCCATGCGCCACTCTACCTTGGAGCCAACTGAGTATGGACTGAAACCTCCACAAACTGTGAGCTAAATAACCCTTTCCTTCCTTAATTTTGGGTGTTGGGTATTTGGACCCAGCAATGAGAAAAAAGTAACAAGCACAGGACTGACCCTAGGGTCTTTATTCCGAGCTAGATCTTCAGTCCTTTTTAAAATTTTTCTTGTGATACAGAGTCTCACTAAACCCTTAAGTTTCAAAGGCTAGGCTGGAACTAAGCATCCTCCTGTCCCAGGCTCCTGAGTGCTGTGCTGACAGGCGTGCACCACCATGCCTGGGTTGGACAAGTGGTTTCTTAACTTGGTACTGTGGGCAATGTGGAAAAGTGGTTTCTGGAGTCCTGGGGAGGTGGGGCAGCCCAGGGACTTTTGATGAGTGGGCAGAAGTCACTCAACATTGGAGCTGTGAGGTCACTGGAAGTAACTCAGGGTGGCATCTTCATTTTACCATTGAGGAAGCAGCAGGGGCAGGGGAGGGCTGGTCCCAGGCAGAGAGAGAGACAGAGGGCCAGAGAGAGAGAGAGAGAGAGAGACCCACACCGAATCTCTCCCAGCTGCAGCCTCTGAGAGCAACATATGAGAGGGTTAGAGTAGGACCAGTCCTATGAGAAGTCTACACCACATCTTACCTGTCCCATATCCTCAGGGTGCTGTCTTTGGACAAAACCAGATCCTGTTGTTAGCAGAAATGATTGGTTTTATTCAAATAAGGGACAAAATTCAGGTTCAAGCTGGTTGTGGTGGTGCACACCTATATTCGCAGCACCCTAGAGCCTGAGGCAGGAGAATTGAAGCCAGCTGCATAGGAAGTCCAAGGTCAGCCTAAACTATATAATGACAGGATTTTTTTTTTTCCAGCACAGGGGATTGAACTCAGAACCTTGTGCTAGCCAGGCAGGCACTTATTCTACTGAGCTTTCTCTCCCTGGGCCCTAAACTATGATGAGACCCCATCTCAAACACAACAAAACAAAACCCAAGCCCATTTGCCATGAAATGACTCTGGGCCAGAAGGGGTGACAATGGAGAGGAAGCCACTTTAAAATAGAAGTGAAATTTACAAAACGTGGACAGTCAGACCCAGGATAAGAGCATTTCCTTCCCTCCATCTTCAGGGGAAAGTGCCCTATTGAGCATGCAGCTGGGATGTCTGTGTCCACAGTGAAGGATCCCTTGGCTGTGGCTGGGGGCTGTGTCCATGGAGGGTGCAGAGGGGCCATGGTGGTACCCGACATGGCCTATTTAGGTGGTGGCAAGGACAATGCTGCAGAAGAGGGAGAGACGCTGGAGCAGCGACGGAGGCCAGACAGCCAGGCTGGCAGGCTGAGAGGGCCTCCTGACAGCACACCAGCTGGGCTGGGGCTCAGGCACACTCTGACCTAGTTTGAGGGAGACCCAGATCCAGGAGCATCTATCAGGGGAGTTGAGCCAGGGGTCAGGCCATGCACAAGCTGGACAGTGGGGGTGCGAAAGAGGCTCCCAGGAGGAAAGGAGGCACCATGCAGGCTGCAGACAACCTGGCTGAAATGGACAGCAGCAGGGGCCTCGGTGTGTCAGGCTGTGGAATCTTGGACGAGCAGAAACCTCTATTATTCACTCAGTGACCAAGTGCCTTTTGTGATCTGGGGACCAACAGGAGAAATTTGCAATGTAACCTAGTGCAAAGAAGGCTCACATAGCATCTCATTTTTCCTTCCAAAGATTCATTTTTCTCTTCCTGAGAAGCTGGTGACCACCAGGGGTGACTCAATATTCCCAAATTATTGGCAAGGGGCTGAACTTCATTGTTGGCTTCTGCAGCTGCAAGTCCTGTGCTCTCTACACTCTGATGTTCCACAAGGGGCTGGGTGCAACTTGAGGAGGGGCCTGAGCCCCAGGGGTGTGGTGATGGTCAACAGAAAGGTGGTCACGCCACCTCTCTGCCCTGGAGGCAGTTCTGAGGAAACAGGGATGTGGAAAGTCTTAGTTCCTTTTCTCATTGAATCAACAAAATACCTGACAGCCAAAGTTAAATGAGGAAAGGTTGATGGAGCTGAATTTGTACAGGTTTCAGTCCATAGTCAGCTGGATCCAGGGCAGGGTGGCATTGCAGAAGAGAAATGGTCCACAGCAGGGCAGAAGGCAGCAAAGCAGAGGAGAAAGCGAGCCACAGCAGCCCTCTTCCACCCCTTCTGTTCCATCCTAAGGGCAGGTAGCTCTCACACCTAGCGTGGGCCTTCCTATTTGCTACTCCCAGAGTAATGCTGAACCAATCAGTGGGCTGATTTAGGAACCATACCCCCTCGATGCCACATGAACAGGCTAGGTCCAGCTACCCCTGAAAGGCCCTCTCCTGTGACTGACCACAGGCTTCAGGGGAATATCCAGATACAAGGCCTAACCGGAAAGCAGCAGCAGGTGTGCCAGCACAGGCAGGGGATTGGAAAGAACAAAGGAAACTTGGAAGTCATGAGTGATCCTTGGTAAGAACCAGCACTAGAGCCTCAACCTCTTAGAAAATAGTTCCTCATGAGCACCGTGTTGGGGTCTGAGTAGAGCTACACACAATGCCTCAACGGGCAGCTTCTGCACATCAAGTCCACCACTGCATTCCAACTAAGTTGAACAAAGCACATCTGTGTTTTGCACAACCTCAATTTGCTTTTATTTCACAAATTCATCACTTAGCGTTCTATGTGTATCTATAAAGACTTAGCCTGTGCAAGCCAGTTTTCACTACTTCTGTATAAAGATAATATCCTCTCACAGTTACGAGGATGCCTTCATGTATGTAAAACATCCAGCAAAATGCCTGGTGTGGTCTGGTACAGGTCATAGACAAAGGGTAGATAAAAATAATGGTGTTAATAAAGCAACAGTGTACTTTATAATACAAGGCATGAAGAAAAGTAGTTTTAGCACCCCACGCAATTATCACCACAAGGAAAGTAACCCATGTCCCTAAAATAAAAGCAGAAACATAGAAAAATGTAAGAAAAAGAATCAAATAACTTTTGGAAATAATATATGAGATGATCTTTCAACCATGGTCAGAACAGAGACCTGGTCTTGTTTATTCCTGTGTCCAACATTTCAAAAGCATATAATAATTTTTCATTGAATGAATGAGTAGAGTAAACCAGGACTTATGGCCAGTGGGTAGATTTGAGATGGGAACCTTTGTATGGTGTGCCTGTCCTGTCATCAGGTAGGACTAGGCATATAACAGGAATTGCATACTGCCTCTCTTTTCTTCTTCTCCTTCTCCTTCTCCTTCTCCTTCTCCTTCTCCTTCTCCTTCTCCTTCTCCTTCTCCTTCTTCTTCTTCCTCTTCCTCTTCCTCTTCCTCTCCTTCTCCTTCTCCTTCTCCTTCTCCTTCTCCTTCTCCTCCTTCTGCTCCTCCTCCTCCTCTTCTTCTTCCTCCTCCTACTCCTTCTTCTTCAGGAGCCAGGGATTGAACTTAGGCCTTTGTGCTTCCCAGGGAAGTGCTTATTCCACTGAACCATGTCCCCTGCCCCACTGCCTCTCTTCTTAAAGTTGAGCAGCTCACATTGTAAAAGCCCAAGAGTCAGTTTGAACACATGTGTGCACACACTTATAGGTTCTCAGCTACTGACAATATCAGCTATTGATAGTTTGTCTCACTAGTCACTCTTCAAAATGTCAGGGGTCCTAACTATGTATGTTGACACCTGTGAGCCAAGCAACTGCACTGAATTTAACAAAGTGTAATAGAAGGGTCACACTCCAAAATGCCTGCCATTCTGGTTTTCTAAATATGTACTTCTTGTCATGACATACCAGCTATTACTATACTGCCCTTTTTTAAAGGGTAGTAAATGAAAAATAAGACAAAAATATGTCACAAGACAGTCATGCTACAATGCTACTATGCTGTATATGGATAGATTTCTAAATTTCCATGTAAATATATGTAAGTATTCTTTCCCAAAAAAATGTCAGGGGTCACAAGCACATGCATATTCTATCTCTATACCCATCCATATTTGCAAATACCCTCCCACCTTCCATCTATCCATCTACCTCTTCATCCATCTACCCATCATCCACCCACCCTGTCTATCCATCCATCCATCCATCCATCCATCCATCCATCCATCCATCCATCCATCCATCC
>PVKA01024557.1:0-34075 GCA_004027165.1 Ctenomys sociabilis | reverse complement strand
TTGTGTAGCCCCTTTGTCGAAGATAAGATGGCTGAGTGTTTTCGTGGATGCCTCTGCATATTCTAATCTATTCCACTGATCCTCAGGTCTATTTTGTTGCCAATACCATGTTGATTTTATCATAGTGGCTTTGTAGTATAATTTCAAATCAGGAATCGTGATGCCTCCTGCCTTGTCTTGATTGGCCAAGATTGCCTTTGCTATTCTAGGTCGTTTGTGGTTCCAAATAAATTTTAGGATTGATTTCTCTATATTTGGGAGGTATGTTGGTGGCAATTTAATAGGGATTGCATTAAATCTGTACAGCAATTTTGGGAGTATGGCCATCTTAAGATTCTTTTAATACACGTCCTACACTAGACATCGAACTAACTCTTACACTCAGGAACCATTATTTCTTTTAGTGACACATGTTATTTAGAGGCCATAATTGGGGACTTAGGGACTGTCATTCCCATTGGGTTTTCATTACTCTATTTCAGTGAACAGAATTAGGAAATACATATATTTTTAGAAAGTACAAAAGAAGTCATCAGTTTATACTGATAGTTCCAAGGCAAATTTAAGATTAGAGTTTTAAATTTATTTGATTCTATGTGTGTATCTCTTTTCTCTTATATTGAAATTATTTACTTCTAAAGATATTAACATGTGATTTGATTTATCCTATTTTACATGTCATAGCCTCAGAAACAACAATATTACTATTGTTGCTAGGCTTTGGGGGGTGCTGGAGTCTCCTTCTAGAGGTTATTTTTAGCTTTTTTCTGTCCTAAATAAAGAATTGAATAGAGCAAGCATGAATGGTAGCAAAGTTTTACATTTATTAAAGGTAGGATAGCCGGGCATGGTGGCACAGGCCTGTAATCCCAGCACTCGGGAAGCTGAGGCAGGAGGATTGTTGTGAGTTGGAGACCAGCCTGAGCTACAAAGTGAGCTCTAGGCCAGCCTGAACTGCATAGTGAGACCCTGTCTCAAAAAGACAATAAATAAATAAATAAATAAATAAATAAATAAATAAATAAATAAAATAAAATAAAATAAAATAAAATAAAATAAAGGTAGGATAAAACAGACTCTGCAGAGTGAGGTTTGGGCCAAATTAAATTATGGCAAAGGGAGAGAAAAACCATGACCCTACAGTGTAGGGTAGACTACCCTAAAGATACATACTAGTGAGCAGTACATTGTGACTGTCCCTTTCTCATATTTCCCACCCCGCAACCAAGCCCAATCATCCTATCACAAACCTGCTCACATTCTCAGAGAAGCCCAGCTCAGGGCTTTGGGAATGGTTCTGCACACGTGTCTGGTGATTTCCTCATTTGCCTCCTTTCCCAGAGAGTTGTAGCCACAATCTGTCTTGCTGCCTCACTATTAAAATTGGCACTGTTGCATGCAATGTAGGATTTATTTGAGGTTCTTTGGTCTTCAGAATATGAGAGTATGTAGAGGACCAGTGAGAGCTCAGCAGACTAAGTGCCTGCTTGCGCAAGTACGGGGATTGGGGTTTAAGCCCTTGTAATATAGGCAGCATGGGTCCCACCCCTGGACATACTGAGCTGACCACTGAGACCAGGTGTGGTGGCACATGCCTATAAGACCAGCCCTGGGGAAACTAGAAACAGGAAGATCACTACAAGTACCAAATATATATTTTTAAAAAGACTTAAAAGTGTATAGAAAGGATGCATTTTAAAGTCTTATGTAATATTTTTCTTTGACTATACTTTTTATAAGTTGTTGTGCTTCTTATTGTTATGTAACTTTAGTTTTTGGATAAAAATTATCTATAATTCCAAAATCAAAATTATAGAATAAGTTGCACTGTTCTTTCCTCATATTTTCTATCTTCCTCTAGCAATAATGTTTATTAATGTTTTGTTTCCTTCTATTTATTCTTATTGAAGAGAAAATCATGTGTATGTCTCCCAAGACCTTTCATTTTTATTAATTTTATTGAGAAACAAATAGCAATGAGACAGTTTCAAAACCAATTAATAGGATAGTTTCAAATTAATACATTGAATATTGTTGTCTTCATAGTGGTTATTCATAGTACAAAATACTGACATGATATTCTGTCCAAACACTATTAGTACAAATCTGTCCTCTCATTGAATTAAAAGAAAGTAGCTGTATATCTTTCCTAACTATTTGTATATACAGATACAAAGAGGTCCTTCATTTATAGCCCCTTTTTTGTTTAGTTTTGTCATAGATGGGTATTCCATTGCCATTTAAATATTTCAGGTGCATGAATTCAGCAAAATAATCCAATACAGTCCAGTAGTCCATAATAGTAGTGGGAGGGGCGAGGGAGATAGCTCAATAGAGTAAGCACTTGCCTGGCAAGTACAAGAGCCTGAGTTCAATCCCCTGTTATGCAAAAGAAATTAAATAAACTCACTCACAATAATAGTGGGTTATCTGCATCATTGATAATGTCAGAAGTTGTGGATGTGAGCCTTTATAGCTCAGCATATTAATATGGCTTTACCTTACAAAAATAGAAAGGTATAACACAATTAAAAGGAAAGTGAGAATTTAAGGTTTAAACAATGAAGAGAGGGCAGGGAGAAAAGCTAGGAAACATGACAGGGGCAAAACCATACATTTATATGCACAAGATAGTTAAGGCAATGATCCTGAGAAACATGAGCAGGTTTTTGAAACTAGCAGTTAATTGGTAGGATTCTCACCCCTACTAACTATATATGCTGATGCCTGTTAACTAAGCAACTGCACTGAAGACAGCAATGCATAATACTAGGGCCAGGCTTGGAATGCCTGCCCTTCTGGTCTTCTACATACATACTGCTTGCCATGTCATATTAATTACTGTTATCCTGTCTCTCAAGTAAATGTTTGTTTTTAAAAAAGGGTAATGAAAACAAGAGCTAAGGCAAATAGATGCCATAGGACTGTTTTGCTACAATGTTGTATATGGTTAGATTTCTAAATTTCTGTGTAAAAATATGTAATTTTTTATTCCTATTTAAAAAAAATATTTGGTTTAATTTTTCTCCAAAATCTTTCTTATAGCAAAAGCAGCAAGCTATATACATTTTATTTCACCTGGCCTTTTTCATTTGTTTTTCACAATACATCCTAAATAATACTCTATAGGAACATGTGGAGATCTTCCTCCTTTTAACTCAAACTAGTTTTCATGTACCACAGTTTAGTCAAGCAATGTCCTATTTATCTTTTGCTATTACAAATGTTAGTGGTGAAATGAATTATGTGGAAAATATAATCTTGTCTTTTTTCCGGATGTCTAGAAGTCAAACTACTAGTCAAGGTTTAAAAGCATATGAACAGCCAGGGATAGCTCAGTAGAATAAGCACTTGCCTGTTAAGCACAAGTTCCTGAGTTCAATCCCTGAGATTGCAAAGATAAATAAAAAGTAAATAAAGCATATGAAATTTAAAAATTATTATAATTTTTTAAAATGTTACAAATTCTTTAAAGTGATTGCACTACTTGGGCTGGAGAGATAGCTCAGTAGAATAAGTACTTGCCTGGCAACCATCAAGGCCCTGAGTTCAATCCACAGTACAGAAAAAAAAGTGCACTACAGAAAGCTCTGCATTAGAGTTGAAGTGCCTGTTTCCCTTCAGCCTCGCTAATGCAACCTCCTGTCAAACCTTGAAATTTTTTGCCCTGCATGTTATCTCAGTGTAACATTGACTTGCAGTTTTCATAACATGATTACTGTGGAGCATCTTTGCATGTGCACACAGGTCATTTGCATGTCTATTTGTATAAACTGTCTCTTGGAAAGAGAAGAGATTGAAATGTTCTTCAAATTATGGCATGTAAGTGTTTTAGGTTAAGCTCCCAAGGGGCAGACTTTAAGACAAGAATTCATGTGAAAGTGAATGAAGACTTGTCTCCACAGAAAAGCAGTATGCTTATGCAGAAATGAACAAGAAAGGGAAAAAAATCCCAAGGAGTATTGCTCTGGGTAAATTCATAACGGAATTAAACAGACTATAAAATGCACTTCAAATTATTGTCTCCAGCTGGTGAAAGGGAACTGAAATGTTTATTTTTTTCTGTCAGACACTGGTTGGCAAAGGGTTGCTCCCAGGGGACAGAGATTGCCAGGCACTTCCTGCCCTTTATATCCCAAGGAAAATCAAGCTACAGCTGCCTGAAAGTAGTCTTTCAACTAAGAGATACAGAGGTTGGCTATTGGTAATGAAAGCCTACAGAGAACTGGAAACCTAAAAAAAGTAAAGGGATTGGAGGTGTTATGAGCAGAAACACTGACAGAATCTTCACTGAATAATTATCCATGCCACACTGAGGGGAGGTCAACACTATAAGGAAGCCTTCATCAGAGATGATTTAGAAAAATGAAAAAGCATTTTTGTTACCTTATTTACTTGCGTTGACTTCACAACAACTTCCTAATCACATGTGAAAAGAAAATGATAGTGTGCTATGTATACCTCATTTTCTCTAGTCACACAATATTGAGTCAAACGGCTCTCTAAGAAGATGCCTTTGAAATTTCGGATCCTTTGTGTGAAACCAACACCCAGACCTGTGTTGGAATTAAACCAGGGTTCCCCTGACATTAGCAAGAGGAATAAACAGAGCTTTGTTTTCTCAGTTAATGAAAGCAAACAGTTCTATCCCAGGTGTCTCTCCTTGGAGTTTATACAACTATAGGATAATCACATGGAGGCCAGAGCCCTAGCTAAGCAATCCTAAATGAGAAACCAGGAAAGAAATAAAGCAAAATTACTTACTTCAGTCTATCAAGCATTTTAATACTGTGGCATGAAGCTTTCCACCATAGGATATTTTACCTCTTGAGCCCTTGCCCCTGCTTTCTGTGTTTTGATTTCATAGGAGGACCTTGGTGATACAGGAAAAAAACCTCTCAACCTGTTAGAAGTGGATGTAGGGGCTGGGGAGATGGCTCAGTAGAATAAGCACTTGCCTGGCAAGTGCAAGGGCCCGAGTTCAATCCCTGGTTCTACAATTAAAATTAAAAAAAGAAGTGAATGTGCAGAGTTCATGATCTTACAATATAAGGAATGAAGTCAAGAACCAGGGAAATTATGAAACGTTTACAACCAATAAAGTGGAAGAAGAATAGCTCCTGGATTTTCAGGATGGGTCCTCAATAGGTTGGCACCTTGGCTCTTTGTCAATGGTATTTTACAAAGAAAAATCACAGCATGGGTCAAACTAATTGATCTATAAGATTACAAATATAGTCACTTAGCTAATATTGATCCAAAGGGGAAATGAGTCTTGTAGCAAGGGTATATGGAGAGAACAGAGGTGTTCTTAGGAAGGGATGGGTCCATATGATCTGGTCACCCACCTAAGTACCTGATGCCTATCTGTAGCCACTGGAACAAGTGATGATAGTGACAGTATCATCTCAAGGTGATATTTATCTCTAGGGAAGCTCACAGGTCTGGCTACTGTGTCATTGTCTAGAGGCTTGGTTCTTTTCAGGTGCCCCTCCAGCCACAATCTTTGTGTCATCTTCCATACTGACTTCCTCAAGGGCCCAATCCTGCTCTGGCTGCATATTAATTTCCATCTAACTTAATTATCTGTAATATAATGACCTGTAAGAATTGACAATCACAGAGAGCAGAGAGTTATTCCTTCTTTAGTTTGTTTTCTTAATATTTAAAATTATTAGGTCCAACCAAATAGCTCAGCAAATTAAAGTTCCTACAAGCAGGCTCAGGGGCCAGGGGTTCGATCCCCAGGCCTGCTGTGCTGACCCCACTCCTGGGGCATGCTGAGCAATTGAGACTGGGTGTGGTAGCACACACCTGTAATCCCAGCACTTGGGAGGCTGTAAACAGAAGAATTATTATGAGTCTGATCTAGTAGTGAGACCCTGAACACCCTGTAGACCCTTCCCTAAAATACAAAATAATAAATAAATAAATAAATAAATAAATAAATAAATAAAATTATTGATCCTCGCTATCACATGCCGTGTTGGCCCATCCCTGGGTGTGCTGAGCCAGCCACTGAGACCTGGCAAGGTGGTGCACACCTGTAATCCCAGCACTAGTGAGGCTGAAAACAGGAGGATCACTGTGAGTCTGAGCTGTGTAATGAGACCCTGTACCAAATATATAAAAAATTAAAATTAGTAAGCCACAATGTAGACCATGAAAGAATAGTTAAGATGAATTGGAAGTGATCTGTAGTATAATTTCCTCACATTTGTATTATTTTTCTCCCTTTTGGTTCCAAACTTTTTTTCTTTGTTTGTTTTTCCTTTTTGGTGGAACTGGGCGAGGATTGAACTCAGGCCCTTGTGCTTGCCAGGCAAGCATTTATTCTACTCATTTCCAAAGTTGAACTTTGGTCAATTTTAGAGTGACCATCTTGTCTAAAATGGCCTGCAAAGGGCTGGGGAGATAGCTCAGTTGAATAAGCACTGCATGGCAAGTGCAAGGATTTGAGTTCAATCCCCAACTCTGGAAATAAAATTTTAAAAAGGCCTGCAATTTTCCCAGTTTTAGTGCTGAATGTCTGAAATCTCAGGTTACCTTTAAGTTCAGTGCAAACAGGGAAGAAAGGTTGGCATTGCTAGTAATTTCTTGATAAATTCTGTTTACATTAGTGAATTAAGGCAGAGCTTCTCAAACCAAACTGCCCCTAAATTCCTTGACTTTATTATCAACACCCAAATTCTTATTTGTAAAGACTGGAGTGGCATCGCAGAGGCTGCACTTACAGTCATTTACATGGCCTAGGTGATATTGAGGCTTCTAGGCCCACATTTGAAGTAGCCAGCATCAAGGGCAAGAAGGTATCAATGCCAACTTCTGCTTAATAGTTTCCAATTTTCAAATTTCATCTTAGTTTACCTCTTATTTTAACTTACGGAAAGAACTTGTTTGTAGGATAATATTCTTGTGAACATCTATGATGAAGGAAAAAGACTAAGTTATTTGTGAGCAGTACATGAATGTTTACAAAAAATAGTATAAACAAAGGATATTCAGCTGGGAAGACAGTTCAACAGCATAAGCACCTGTCTGGCAAGTGCAGGGTCCTGAGTTTGATCCCTGGAACTGCAAATAAACCAAAGGATATTTAACTTACAACAAAGAAACATATTTGTAATCCAAAGCACTTGTACATCAAAGCAAATTTCCCCAGGAGAAATATTGAAAACTCAGTTGATTCATTCCACAACTCAAAAATATTCATATAAACATGATTTCAATGCTGTAATATAATACAAAATAACGACTAAAATTCAAAGTATCAAAAATACACAACTGCTGTCTATCAGATCAAAGGAATCTTTTCTTTGTGTGTGTGTGTGTGTGTGTGTGTGTGTGTGTATTTGGTACAGGGTCTACAGGGTACAAGGTCTACAGAGACTCACTACACAGATCAGAGTCATAGTGATTCACCTGTTTTCAGCCTCCCAATGCCTAGGATTACAGATCCACACCACTATGCCCAGTCTCAATCGCCATCTCAGCACCCCTCAGGATTGGGACCAGCATAACAAGCTGAGGATCGAACCCCAGCAGCACTTTAAACCACTGAGCCATTTGGTCAGCCCTTGGAATCTTTTTCTTTTCATGGAACTTTAATAAGAAACTTATCCAACAACACTTGCATTTGCCTCCTTTTGAGGATTTTGCAGATATATGGCACTGCATTGTCATTCAACAGGTTCTTCTGTTGCACTGGTATGGTCTTATCAGGTGGTACTTCTCCACAAAACTTTGTACTGTTTCTTACATTTTTTTTTCAGAAAAAGAGATTGAACTCAAGCCCTTGCACTTTCCCGGCAAGTGCTTATTCTACTGAGCAATCTCCCCAGCCCCTGTTTCTTACATTTTACACATCTCCATAATCTCATTTGATGTGAAAGATTCCTCTGCCTTTTTCTCCTCTTCTCTGTGGACAAGATTCCATTCACAAACCTGTTACTATTTATCCACCCACAATCCCACAGCACAAGACAGAACCACTGGCTCAGGTGTGACCATGTGATGTTTGGCATCACATATTGCAAATATTTATTTGCAGAACACTCACAGAGCAAGTTACTCGCAACCCAAGATTTTATTATATTCCTAAATACAAGAGCAAGGCTTATTACTATTGATTCTCATGGTCACTATCAAAATGATAAGCTTCACTTATGAGTATGGTCTCAAGTTGTATCCATTTACCTATGAAAGTCTCAAGTTTATACTTCTTCTCATGGCTGAGTAGTACTACATTATATAAAATTACCACATCATTTTTTATCCATTCCTCAGTTGATGGACATTTGGAATTTTCACTGTACAGTTTTTCAGATTCAGTTGTGTGTTGATAAAAGTTATTCATTAACTGATGGGCAAGTACTTAGAAGAAAATTTTGGGGGAACAAACCCTGAGGACCTATAATGTTGGCTTTATAAGATATAGAAAATGTAGACAGTGAAATTCTTGCTAAAATACTGTATTATTTAACTCAACAACTAAACATCTGTCTCTTATTTTTTCCTCTGGATATGCTTTTTTAAAAAAATTAGTAGCAATTTTATTATATAAATCAGAAATACTTGAAATGTATGTAAATTCTCATTAGTGGAATTCAAGGCATGTGAAAATTATAATCTTCTGGAAGTATAGCAGTATTTTACATTGTAGTAGAAATCTAGGACTGAAACTAGGAACAGTATAGGTTTCGCAAACCCAAAGTTCTTCTCTTATTCTCTTTCTATGCCTTTACATTGAAGGGGATGAGGGTAGTGGTAGGATGGAATAAACAGGCAAAGAAACTTATCCCCATCTGCATGATTTCTTTCCACATTTACTGAAACAGCTGGTGTTCAACGTACTTTATTTGTGCAATTTCTATGTAAAATTTCATTTGTCAAGAATACTGAAAACCCATCAAACTAAATCTTCTCAAAAAATTAGGATTCTCTGTTATAAAATACAAATTTTAGTGCTGTAATGATGCCTTCCACGTATAGCACACAGTCTACTTCTTTAAAGAGCTTTTACAGGCATTTCATTTGGTCAGAAGACCAAAGCTAATCAGTAAAGGTAATTAATTAAGATTGTATATTAACAAATGTCTTAAAGCCCAGCTAACATTTAATTATCCTTGTTAATGGGAAATGCACCCCATTTGTGTGTAGGACTCACACAAGAACTAAAACCTTAATTAGAGCAAAGAGTTTCAAACTCCCATTTTTTAAAACTTCAGCTGAAGATCCTAGAAAATACCCAATAGAAATTTAAAATTTTTTTTTATTTTTTATTTTATTGAATTACAAATATCAATCAGACAGTTTTAAGACACCTTAACAAGACAGATTTGATAAATTAATACATTGCAAACTGTTTTCATACTGCTTTGGTATCGTACAAGGTGCATACATGATATTATACTTACAGACATTATTATAGCAGATGTCTCTTATCAGTAAATTAAGTAAAAATTGTTTTTAAGGGTAATATTTACTGGTTCCACATTCTTTCTTGCAGGAGAATAATGGCGGAGATGTGAAATAAGAATTCTTTAGAAATGTATTTTTAAACTCTCAAAAAATAGCTTTCCAAAATGATTACCACATTTGATAGGATGAAGACACACCTTTAAAAAATTCCAACAGGCAAAAATTAAAGCATCAATAACATAGAGGAACTTTCAGCTGCTACTTGGTACAAGAGGAGAGGCAAACCATAATTCTAAGCAGAGTCACAGTGGGGCCCTAGGTGGCTGTACTGAGACAGTTACCAACTGTTATCCTAACATAATTGCTAATAGCTCCCTTTTTACTATCAAAGGTGTCCTGATTTGGTTGGTAAATTACATAGTGATCCTAGCTATATGGAAAATGGCACTAAAGCACAAAAGAACAAAATGAGAAATTTTTCTAACTATTTTTTCCCATTGCTTCTTCCCTAAAGTTTGAGCATCTGGTCAAACTGACATCTTTCATGTTCTAAATTGTAGGTATAATGAGGCTTCCTCTCCATTCTATTCATTTCAATCAGTGATTTGAAACTGTGGGTGTTCATTAGAATCACTGAGAAATTGAGAGATTTGAATGCCTATGAAGCACCTTGGAACAATTAAATCAGTGTCTCTGGAGGTGGGGCCTACTCATTGACACTGTTCAAAAGCTTCCCAGAAAATTTCAATGTGCAACCCAGGCTGAGAGCTATTGATTCTGACAGTCATCAAGTAATTATTTCTATTGCAAGACAGCTGGTATTGTGAGTAATGTGTGAAACTTGAGATCTTCTTGGGGAAAAAGGATGTCCCTGCCCTTCACCCATGACCAAGGACCACACATATTCCCCTTTGCCCCATTCTCTGGGTGGCCAGAGGGTCTGCTAATTTGTGTTATCTTCAGTTCACACAAAAAGAAATCATTCTATTTCTTTCTCTGAAATGTCCATTGCATTGCAATGATAATGTAACAATGCTGCCACAATAATGGGCCAAATGAAGAGCTCCTTTGGTCTGGAAGAAAGGCACTTGAATTGATACATGATAAAGGAATGTGAAGGGACCTTCAACTTGGCTGCTCATTATCTGATGGAAGCTCTGACATTCTGAAAGCTTAGGCAACTGAAGCTAGGTGGCAGTCCTGCATAGCAATTAAAGGAGAAATCCTAAAGACAATTAAAAAGAAAATCCAACAAAGAAGAAAATAAAAATGAATTTATACTTATTTAAGAGCAGCATGAGATCAACAAAGCAAAATTAACTTGCTAATGTCTTTGAAATATGGTCTTCCTTGAACTGTAAAAGTATTATGTAAGCAAGAGATGTGAGACAAAAAAGTTACCATATGTTGTCCATTTATATGTCATACTCAGAATAGGCCAGCGCAGTGAGCAAGTAGGCCACTGGTGCCTGGAGTTGAGGGGAAGGGATAGTGCCTATTAAATGTTTCTTCTAAGAGTGAAGAAAATATTCTGCTATGGAATAGGGTGATCAAAGCACAACTTTGTAAATATATTAAAAAATACTGAATGGGGCACATTATCAAGATGGATTTTGTAGAATGAGAATTATATTTCAATAAGACTCATATTAGCAACTCAAAAATATATAGTCTTCCTTATCAGAGTTGGGAAATTTCTGTAAATTATTGGCAACACTTAATTTTTCAGATGCTTCATCATAGACTCCATAATCCCTTTAAATTCTATTCTGGAAACCAGTCATCTTCAGTTGAGAAATCTACAAATAGAAATGAGATGGATCATCATTATAATCCATGAAATGAAAGCCTGTGAAGAGTGACATTGGAAAGTATATGAAATGGTAATGTATGGAACACTCAAAAGTACAAGAAAATGTGCTTCTTTGAAGAGGACATGAAATATTTGTCTATAAAGATGCTTACCAAAACATTAATAGTGTCTATGCCTCAGTGAGAATCTATGGATATTTTTATGCTCTCATACTTTTCTCTCTTAACTTGTTTTCTATTAAGCATATACCATTTAAAATTTTGGTGGTTTATGAGTCATAATGTCCTTTAGCTCACTAATATCCATTAATGTTTAGATAATTAGCAGATCAGGCCTGTTTTTTGTCTTGTCTATTCTCTGCCCAAGGCCTGCTTCACTTTAATTAATGGTTCACTAATTAAAGTTGTTAATGTATGATGCCAGTGTGTGTGTATGTTCATCCCACAACATCAATAGATTGCGCTTGCATTCACTTTAATTTAGAAAGCTAACCAAAAGTTGATTTTTTTCTGTTGTTTTGGAGAATGAATGTTCAAACCTGAGTGTACTAAGCTATATAGATTTCATACAACCAAGAGTGTTTAACAAACTATACATCACAATGAATATAATTATGGAAATTAGAAAATAAATTACTATATCAGAACTAAGAGCTCTAAAAGATTTAGTAATTTTTCTAAACATATACCCATTTAATTGAGTTAAGCACAGTACACTAGAGAATACAGTTGGAAATTGAACTGACAATAATAGTAAACTATCTCAACAACTAAGCAAACTATCTCAAAAATAACATGTAACTGGATGTTGAGTGGGATTTTCTTTCTTTTCTGTGTGTATTTTAGGGAAGGGTCTACAGGGTGATCAGGGTCTCACTACTAGATCGGACTGGTAGTGATCCGCCTGTTTACAACCTCCTAAGAGCTGGGATTACAGGCACGCCACCACACCCAGTCTCAGTTGCTGGCTCAGCACACCCCAGGGCAGGGGCTGGCACGGCAGGCCTCAGCACTGAACCCCCAGCCCCTGTGCCTGCTTGCAGGTGCGTTAGTCTGTGAGCTATTTGGCCAGCCCTTGTGGGGGTTTCCTGTTTCTTTGGAATTAGTTAATTCCTAAGCCTGATGATGAAAAGCTAATTAATATAATAAATTTAAATTCATAAATCACCTCTATCTGAAGCCAGCCATTCCCCAGCAAGGAATATGAACTAGAGATTAAAAACAAATAAAAGGATCCTGGCACATACCTCTCCTAATCAGTACAATGGATGTGGGGAGAAGGTGTTTCCTGTTTTCAAAGCCAAGACAAGGATTTCAAAAGTGTCACTCATAAAATTATAATTGACTAGTAGAAAGGATACTGGAATTCTACCTGCATTGGGTGTCTCCTAGACCTGAGAACATTTGCTGGATAGTTCCTATACTATTGGAAAAGGGAAGCAAGAATTGGACAGAAATGGCAGAGTGGGAGACTACCAGGAAGAGAGAGGCCCAGGAACAAATTCCACTTCAATTTTTGTTTTCTGAGAAGACATCAGATGGAAACTACAAGAACAGAAGGAAGATGGCTAGTCCTGCTGTAGCGTGAGAACGAAGAGATTCCCATCAGAGAAATGCATTACTAGCTTGGAGAGTTAAGAAAGTGTTCTGAAAATGTAACCCCTAAGGAGGTCATAAAACCTATAAAATACTAAAAGAATTAAAGGTTGAGAATGTAGCTCAGGGGTAGAGCATATACTTAACACATTGTACTTAGCGTGTGAATGGCCCAGAGTTTTATATCAAGCACCATAAAAGCAAAAGCAAAAGCAGCTATTCAAAGTGATAATGGGTATGGATGAGAATTTTCCAAGATTACTGCCAGATATCACTTTCATAATGAAATCCTCATGAATCTTAAACAGGATAAATAAAACCAAATCTGCATCTTGATAATGCCTTGATGAAAATGTAAATTCATGATGAAAATATCAAACACAATAGTAAACAAAAACCTAATAATCATTAACAAATAAAAGATTATTACATAATAACCATACTTCAAGCCACAAAGCAGTGGACTAATATCTTTAATACTCTGAAATTAGACAGGTGTGGTGGCACACAGCTGTAATCCTAGCACACAGGAGGCTGAGGCAGGGAAATCTCTATGGGTTGAAGACTGGTGTCTAACTAAATTATGTAGGGAGACACTCTCCCAAACACCCCCTCAAAATTCTCAGATTAAATGACTGTCAGATTAGAATTCTATATCCAGAGAAATGATATTTCAAGAATGAAAAATAAATTTAAAAGTTCTTTTTTAACATGAAGAAAATTTCAAAGTTCTTTATTGATAGATCCTTATTAAAGTAACAGATTTCACTTTTGTGTTTTCAGAGGTTTTTGTTTGTCTCTTTGTAGTTCAAAGTTATAAAAGTCCAGTGGCTCAGTAGAATAAGCATTTCCCTGGCAAGCGTAAGGGCGTGAATTCAATCCCTGGTTCCAAAAAAAAAAAAAAATTCAGGGCTTTATTAGTGCTAGGAAAGCAGTGTATCACTGAGCTACAGCCACAGCCCTGTTAAAAGTAAATTCTAAAGGATTGCTATTCAAGCAAGAGAAAAATCACAGATCTAAAGTATGAAATGTAAGAAGAAATTGTGATGAGTAAAATCCAAACTATCTGTATAAAGCAATACAACGAGAATGTATATGCAGCAATGTCTAATTTAAGGTTGGAAGGGCCTTCCAAATAGCTCAGCGAATTAAAGCATCTGCAAGCAGGCTCAGGGGCTGAGGGTTTGATCCCCGGGGCAGGCTGTGCCTGTCCCACCCCTGGAGGGTGCACTGAAACAGCAATTGAGGCTCGGTGTGGTGGCCTGAACCTGTAATCTAGGAGGCTGTAAACAGGCAAATCACTGCTAGTCTGATTTAGTAGCGAGACCCTGAGCATCCTGTAGACCCTTCCTGAAAATACAAAAAAAAAAAACCTAAAAGACTTTGAAAACAAGACAGTGATCATGTTTAGTTTACTCTAAGAATGCAAGATTAATTTCTTATTAGGATATATGTTAATGTAATTCAGTTCATCGATAATTTAAGGTTGAAAAACCACACGAATGCTGAAAATGAGTGACATTATCTATTTTCTATGATCTGAGTGCTCTCTCAAAATTCATGTTAAAATTAATTATCATTTTTACAGAATTAGGAGGTGGATTTGAAAAGGTAACTGGGACTTGAGGGCTCCAACCCTATAAAGAAAATAATGGTGTTCTGTCCAGGACTGGGTTAGCTATCCCTGGAGTGGCTTTGCTTTAAAAGCAACTTCTAGCACCATTTATTAAAGAGGCTATCTTTCTTCCTATGAAAGTGTTTGGCACCTTTGTCAAAGATAATGTGGCTGAATGTGTTTAGGTTTGTTTCTGCAGTCTCTGACGGTTCCATAGATCATTCTGTGTTGTCTTTTTGCCAGTATCATGCTGATTTTATCACAGTAGCTTTGAAGTCAGAGCTGAAGTCAGGGATTGTGCTGCTTTTGCCTTTTGTCTGTTGCCCAGAATTGTTTTCAGCTAATCTAGGTTTCTTCTGGTTGCAAATGAATCTTAGAATTGTTTCCTCTAATACCATGAGGTATGCCATCCATATTTTGATTGGAATAGCATTAAAATTGATATTTTTGAAGAGGCATAAAAAAATCTATGAGGCAAATTTTATAGTACACTCCAAGAAATAGATCACAAATGACCAAAAGAGAAGCACCTCTATAATCTGATGCTAGAAATACATATTATTCTAGCAGAAAAAAACTAGAATTGGTTAATCTATAGGGGAAAACTGGTGTTTTCAGGATATTAAATCTCCCAATGCAAGAATACTTGTTATTCTTTAAGCTCTTCTGGTGCTTTTTTATTTTTTTAGGCCAGTTCAGCCCACCCTGGGGGTGGGGCTGACGTGGCATGTGGTGCCAGGGATTGAACCTTGGTCCCCTGTGGCTGTCTAAGATTGCCTAAGCAGGCACTTTAGAACACTGAGCTACCTTACCAGCCCTCTTTTGGTATTATTTATGACCATTAATAAGATTTTAGTTTTCTTCAAATGAGTCTTACATTTCTTGTTAACTTTATTCTGAAGTCATGACAATTTCTCTGCTACATTCAAATGAAATATTTTCCTTTATTTTTCTAAGACATATATACTGAAATAGCAAAAGAAAATTCTCTGTATGCTTGCCTTGTATCTGGCCATTATATTAAATTCTCTATTAGATTTTACTACATTTTTTGATATATAACCACTGCATTTGTAAAACCTCATCTTGCTTTTTTTTCAAATGTTAAAAATTTTTGTCTTGGGACTGGGGAGATGGCTCAGGGGAATAAGTGCTTCCCTGGCAGCACAAGGGCCTGAGTTCAGTCCCCAGTTCTGCTAAAAAAAAACTTGTCTTACTACTGTTAAATATGCCAACTATCACATAGAAGTATCACACAGGATGAAAAAGTGGGCTCTCATCTTACTAAAAACTTTTGCACAGCAAAGTAAAGTACAGAACGGTGAAGAGACAACCCACAGTATAGGAAACAAGTTTTGACAGCTGTTTCTCATGTTGCAGGCAGATTAGAGAAAAAATATTATAGGCAGTCAGACAGGGCTAGGCCCTCAAGGAGATAGTATTGAAAAACAGGATGACTTTGCAACTTTGGGAGAGACAGACCCCTGCTGTGGGCCTGATCTCAAGACAAAAGAGTAAACAAATGCAGCCACATACCTCCCTGAAGATAGGCATCCAGGATTGATATCCTCACCTTAAAGGCCCCTGGAAGTCACTAACCCAGCCCCCTACAGGAAAAGCTCCTGTTCTGTATTCATGCCCACTTGCTTTGTGAGTCTCTTTCCCATTTGGTCCTGGATTTAATCAATTTTACCTGACCGACTGTGCTTGTAATCTCATTGGTGGACCATAGTTTTGTTCCACCTCATGCTCACCCTTGTGAGTTCCCATGGTTTCCAATTTATTTATTTTATTTTTTATTAATTTTAATGAGAAAGAAATAGCAATGAGACAGTTTCAAAACAGGCTAGTAGGACAGTTACAACAGTTAATATATTGCATATTGTTGGTTTTCACTTTAGACCCACCCCAACACATGGTTTTATTCTATAAAAATCCCTGGAAGAGACAACCTGCTCGGGTCCCCCTTCTGTTTGCTCAGATAGGAGCTTTCTTTCCTCCAATAAATATATTTTGCTGTTACCTCCGTTGTTCCTAAAATTCATTCTTTGATTTTAGAGAACACGAACTTGGCCCAGGTATCTTTCAAATTGGGAGTTTCATTCTCCTATATCACTCAAAGGACTAACATCTAGACTGCATAAAGAACTCAAAAACAGGACAGTCCTGCTGCAATGCTGTATATGGATAGATTTCTAAATATTTATGTAAAAAAAAAAACCTCAAAAAATCAGACTCCTCAATTTTAAAGATTTAATCCAAAATGGACATCTGAAATGAATAGACATTTCTCTGATGAAGACATAGATATGGCAAATAATGAATAGATAAATCCAACCATTTAGCTAGAAAAGTCTCACACTTATTCTTCTTAAATAGTTGCACCTTGAAACTACCCTTTTAAGTGAAATATGTTAGACTAACAAGATTAAATATCATGTTGTTTCTCAGGTGTGAGAAGCTAAAAGTGTAAATATGAACTAAAATATATAATACATATGGGAAAATGGGAAGAAAGTGTTCAAGTGAGAAGGACAACAAGGGAGGGCAAAGGAAGAAAGAAGATTCAAGAAATAAAAAGAATAGAAAGGGCTGGGGAGATAGTTCAGTGGAATAGGTGTCTGCCTGGCAAGCACAATGGCCTGAGTTCAATCCCTGGTTCTGCTAAAAAAAACATAAAAACAAAGCTTTTGTAAACAAAAGGAAAGAAGACCAGAATGACAGGCATTCCAAGTGTGACCCTTCTATTACACTTTGTTAAATTCAGTGCAGTTTCTTGGTTCACAGGCATCAGCATATATACTTAGTCAGGCTGATAATCCTAACAATTAACTGCTAGTATCAAAAACCTGTTAATGTTTCTCAGGGTCATTGCTTTACCCATCTTGTGCATAAAAATGTATGGCCTTGCCCCTGTCATGTTTCTCAGCTTTTCTCCTTGCCCTTTCCTCATTGTCCAATCCTCAAGTTCTCTCTTTCCTTTTAATTTTGTTATACATTTCTATTTGCAATTCTTCTGAGTTCTTACACTATGGAGACTATATGATATTTGCACATGTGGCTCTGGTTTATTTCACTTATATCTTTAAGTGGCATCCACTTAAATATGAAGGCTTCAAGTTTACCATTCTTTACAGCTGAGTAATACTCCATTGTATAAAAACACCACATCTTTTTTAACCATTCCTCAGGTGACGGACATCTTGGTTATTTCCAAGATTTTGCTATCACAAATTGTGCTGCTATAAACATAGTTACACATATATCACTCTGATGTAATGTTTTCAGTTCCTCCAGGAAAATTCCCAGTAGGGGGATAGCTGGTTTGAGTGGGATTTCCAATCCTAGTTTTTTAAGGAAAAAAAGAAAAAGGGGAGGGGAAAGGAATGGGAAAAAGAAGAACTAAGATACATCATATATAGGTACAAATTCCTATGATGAATTTTAACATTGTGTATATCTAAAATGTACCACTAAAATTTAAAATATGTAAAAAAAATAAAACCAGTATCTTGCAATATGTGTGCTCTTTTGTTTCCACTCACTTGGTCTTTCTTGATTATTCTTTCTCTGGAGAACACTGTGTTGAAGTCCTTTGACTGCAGCCCCCTGGTAATGCCTTTTCCTTATTAAATCCTGGCATAATAATTATAGATGTACAAGCAAAAGAGGTAAATTTCCCTTTAAATGGCTTAAGCAGTGAAAGTGGAGTTTAGCTAAACTACTGACCTGTACCAGGGAGGCAAAGCAGTAATGTATGGGCCAGCATGGCCTCCCCCTTAATGGCCACACCTGAGAACAAATAAGCAGCTGATGAGGTGGTGATGGGGCTGAGATACAGGATCACCGCTGCATTGAAGCAATAAGACTCAGAGCAAAATCTCGGCACTGAAGAGTTGCCCATAGAAACACACTAAGTTATCTATTAAGCTGATATGGAAATTTGATAGATTTGTGCTGGACACATGAATTCTTGTTCCTCTCATGTTAGGTAGGCTGCAGAAATGATCTTTTCTTTGGCAGAACTAGGGATTGAACTAAGGACCCTGTGCTTGTTAGGCAAGCACTTATTCTACTGAGCTATCTCCCCGGGCCCCTGAAGTGACTGTTGCCATGTAACCAGCCATGACCCTCTACTTACACACTCCTTGTGCCCCTGTTCCTTGTACATTCAACAGAAGCAGATGATGAAATATGTAATTTGCATGGCACCCTCTCTAGCAGCACTAAATGGAACATTACGAGGTGGATTTGGAGCTGTGAGATTAATAACTAGCATGCTTGCTCAGTACTAGTTTATCCTGAGTATGCCATTTCCATCTGCAAATTCAAGTCTCCTTATATTTCTGCAATATTTTTCTTGAGTTATTCTGTGATTTCTGTTTCTGTTCCATTGTTTGGTCCTTAGATTTTATTTTTTCCTGTGGGTTACAGACTTGTGCAAAGTACCACCATATGCATAGTATATGAGTAAATTCTCAGTTTGTTCAGTGTGGCATGTGTAAACCTTGCAGTAGGAAGGTGGCTTCACAGTGCAGTGAGGATCCACTTTCAGACTTCAACACCACTACTCCTTTACCCTTCCCAGGGGAGCAGAGCAGCTATTGCCACTTTCCATAGACGATGACGTTACCATGGATCTAAGTCTTCATTTGTTATTTGTAATCCAGGGTGATACTCTGGGAAATCACTAATGATGTCACAGATGTAGTTTTACTTTGTCCATTCTAAGGCCAACTTCATAACTCCACATTGCTTCTTGTGGTGCCTGAGAAAAAATATGAACAATAGAAAGAAAAACATTGAAAATGAAAATAATAAAATATTTTTAAAATGGAAATGATATACACTGTGCCTAGTTTTAAGATTCTTTCACTTCTAGTTTTATTCAGAGCCTTTCGCTAGCAAACTCGTCCTCAAATCTTCACTTTTTTTTTCTATCTTAGGGAAGGGTCTGCAGTGCATTTAGGATCTCACTACTAGATCAGATTGTAGTGATCCATCTGTTTACAGCCTCCCAAGAGCTGGGATTACAGGCATGCACCACCACACCCAGTCTCAGTTGCCATCTCAGTGTGCTCTGGGGGGTGGGAGGGTGGGGGAGATAGAGCCCCTGGCCCCTGCACATGCTTGTAGGTGCTTACATCTGCTGAACCATTTGGCCAGCTCTTCCCAAATCTTTACTTCTAACGATCTGAAAAGGGAAGGAGCTCATAAAATCTAAATGCCAGTTATTTTACTGTGTACTGATATAAATTTTAGTTCACATAGAAACCAAAATTGAGGTCTTTAAATTGCATTTTGTTTTAGGGTTATTGTTCCCTGCCATACTGAGGAGTGTGGAGGTGGATTTGTGAGCTATCACTGCTAGTAAGGCATCTGCTATTTTTCATCCTGATATAGTCATCTTTTACATACTACTTTCTCAAATGATGAACTTCATCTGAAATTAAGCACTTTACTAGATACTCTCATAATATTTTATGTTATCTTTTTTTTGGGGGGGCTGGAAACAGGGATTGAACTCAGGCCCTTGCTCTTGCCAGGCAAGCACTTATTCCATTGAGCTATCTCCCTGGCCCCATGTTGTCTTTTTAAATAAGCTAAAAATTTCTTTTGCTTTGTCTTTTCTTGTTCTATCTTATCACACCCAACAAAGTCAAATTAGTTTGCTAAAGTGGTATTTGGTTAATGCATTGCATTACAGTATCATGGCAGGCATCACATTTGTAGACAATAGGAATTTTTCAGCACTATCATAATTTTATGGTACCACAGTTGTATACACAGTTCATCATTAACAAAATTATAATCCTGGAGTGGATGATTGCATACTTACCATGTGGTATAAGTGTATGCTGTAGTGGTAGGCTATAGTAGGCTATACTGATATCATTACAGCAGTAAGCTAAGTGAGTAATAGACTATACTATGTAGGTTTGAGTAAAGTATACTTTAGTGTGCACACAATGATGAAATTGGCTAAGGACCGATTTGTCAACACATAGCCTTCTTTTGCAGTGACAAATGGCTGTGTATTAGACATTGCCAATATTCTACTCAGACTGCTTTAGATCCCTGTTAACCATTTTACCCTAATGTGTCCTCCCTCTGACAATTTCAGTGTTATTTGAATTGCGAAGGCAGTATCTTTTGTGAGTTCTTCTTGAGTATCCTGACTTCAAGTTATTGGAGCTGCCTAGTCCATGGGTCAGAGTGTTAATGCTGGAAGTTTCCATCCTCCCACTCTATCCTGTAGTGGCTGTTAGTCAGAAGCTATGAGAGAGGGAGTATAAAAGAACAGATGCCTGACCAAACCATGACACAGCTTGTAGGCCTAAGTCACACTCCCCAGCTTCCATGTAAACGTCAGGTTGAAGTGACTCCTTGTAGAATTCCTACCAAGATCTCACCCTTGTTTGGCATGGTCTCTTTATGTCCTCCTTAACCCATCTACCTGTTTCTTGGGTTCTGTGCCTAGGGAGCTGTACTTGCCATGTACTTGCCAGGCACCATGCTAAATACACACGTTGATAATTTCATTTAATTTGACCCGTTAATTGCTCTGAGAACTAAGTGCAATTATTATATAACAGATGAGGAGACTGGAGTTGTAAGAGGCTAAGATTTTTCAAGACTACAAATCTAGCAGATGGAAATGCTAGGAATGCAAAGAAAGTCAGGGACAATTCAGATAATCACTTTGCTATTTCTGAAGCTGCAATGTAAATGGCAGACTTCTAATGTATTCCGTGGTCCCTTTCTCCTGGTACAAACATCCATATAAAATTCTCTACCCATGAGTGTGAATTAAATCTAGTGATTTGCTTCTAAGAGACAGATTATGGTAAAAAAAAAATTCATTTTTTTGATTGGTTACTGAACCCTGTGACTTTTATCTTGCTGGCAGATAAAAGTTGAGGACCAGTGGATGTGAGATAGTATTTTACTGTGCTGGGGACCAGGCTACGTGACTTGGGACTCATGGTCTCAAGGCCTGTGTGACCTGCTTTCAGAATAGAGGATTATGCAGAAGGCTGCATGTTTCCTGGTTGCATAGAGAAAGATCATGACTGCAGTAGTCCTAAAGCAAGATAACATCTGTTGAGGACAATGTAGAGAATGCAGGCATCTGAGTATAGGGAAGAACCTGTTCCCCATTAACTTGTTCCCTATGTACTGCAGTCACTGTTCCATGAAAAGTACACTGTCCCTTCTCCTGTGCTTCTTACTTGCTAATGAAAGTAGATCAGCTGAAGAAACTGTCAAGCCAGTCCACTAGAGGAAAGCTCCTCATGGTCCCCATGTACCTTGAATATTGTCTTTGCCTTTCTTTATTCCCCATCATTCCCACTATCCCCTCCGCACACTCACAGGCATCCAAGGATCTGATCAACCCCCAGCAGCAGACAGTCTCATTGGCTTTGATGAAGCATGCTTCCATGTTTGGGAGGCCCATGGGATAGAGAACTGAGAGTAGCCTCTAATCAAGAGCCAGTGATGAACTGAGACCCAAAATTCTGACAACCATCAGATGAATAAGTTGGGAAGTGAATCCTCCAGCGGAACTTTGAGATAAAACCATGCTTCTAATCAACTTCTTGGCTGGAGCCCTTGAAAGACTCTGAAACAAAGGGTTCAGATAAGCTGTTCCTGGACTCCTACACAGAAACTCAAAGATATTAAATGTATAGTATTTTTTAAAACCTAACGCCTGAAAAATAGAAAAGTAAGACTTGTGATCTGTGTGATTCTTGAAAATTTCAGCTCACCAATTCATTAACAGAAAACCTAAATCATAATCTATCATTTCTGATTTTACAGCTCAATAAATTTAGCTAGGATGGTAACAGTAAACCACTTGAAAAGCATTAACTTTCTAATGTTACTGGTACTTTATACCTTTAGAATCAAGTAAACAAATAAATTATGCATGAGGATTGCATAAAGAAATTATTTTAATGCATTCAAAATAAGCATTTGGTTGATTGCTCATTTCAATCAATTAATCAATCAGTAAGGGACAGTACAAAATTGGAACCCAGCTGACTTACTGCTCAAGCATAAGGAAAGCAATGTTCAGTGTCTTCCAGTCAAGTACATATTTCGCAGTGTGTGTCTCTCTGCGTACCTGCACATTCACCCACATAAAGCACAGTTACCGTGTAAATAAAAATCAGCTAAGGATGTTTTCCCTAACACTTTATTCCACTTGTTGCCGGTGGATGCCAGATCAAAATCCAGAGATGATAAAAGTAAAATTAAAGATGTAGTCCTCCAACTATCCCAGCATCCTGAAACTACTGTGAGTGGGCCAAAAACACTATGTAATGATAGTGTGTATGACATTGAGCTATGGTCCACCACTAGGACAGCAGGAGGTAAAAAGGCAAAGGATTAAGGCAGATGAACCATATCTTTCATCCACAGTGAAACATCCACATCTTCTCCAATCACATCCAACAGTGGTGAACAACTACTGGGGTGGCCAAGTTTATTGCTTTTCCTGAAACTGTCCTCATTTTAGCAATGCAAGTCTTGTGTCCTTGGAAACAGCTCAGTCCTTGGTTAACCAGAATTGTTTGTCACCCTAGCAACAATCACTCCCAAAGAGTTCAGCTTCCATTGACATTTGTTTTTCAATTGAGGAGGCCAATAAAAAGCTATTTTCTTAATTTTTTTCATTGAGACCTGTAAACACCCTTCTGGCAGAGCTTTAACTTTCTGCCATAAATGCTATTTCTTCAACTAAAGAGTGACAGACATTACAAAGATTTTACTAATCTTACTCAAATGATATATTTTGTTTGTTTGTTGTTTTATTTTGTTTTTCGGCAGAACTGTGGATTGAATTCAGCCCTTGCATTTGCCAGGGAAGTGCTTATTCTACAGAGGCATCTCCAGGGCCCCCAAATGACATATTTGAACTGATAGGCTGAGGGTGGACATAGAGACATGGGTTTGGAAGACAGAAACTGTCAAAAATATGGACTAGATAGACATTTAAATTTGCTAGTACATTGCTGATTGGAGAAATTATTTGAACACAAAGGGATAAGTTAATAAGTTACATTTTCAACACTAGAAATCAGGGACTTACCATTTTCAAGTTTTACAGCTTAAAGTAATCTAATGCAAACTGCCAGCTTTTCGATAGTACTGAAGGAAACTCATGTCTGCATTTTGTCAAAGACTTTTTTTTGGCAGAACTGGGGATTGAACTCAGGCCCTTGCGCTTGCCAGGCAAGCACTTATTCTACTGAGCCATCTCTCCAGCCCCATGTTTGCATTTTGCTGCTTGCTATAGAACACTGGTTTAACTAGATACTGTTAGAATCACCTGGGGAGCTTTTAGAAGTTAAGGACTGGACTCTATCCAAATCTAGGGAATAAGAGAAAATAAATAGCTCTTGATGGCTCAGATGTCCACTGTGATTAACAGTTACTCTCTGGCTGTATTTCTGGGCTCTCTGCTCCATTCCATAGATCTTGGTTTTCATTGTTCTTACTAGCAGAAAACTATTTTGTTTACTATTGTTTTGTCTTTTTGAGACAGGGTCTCACTATGCAGTTCAGGCTGGCTTTAAGCTCACTTTGTAGCTTAGGCTGGTCTCGAGCTCACAACAATCCTCCTGCCTCAGCCTCCCGAGTGCTGGGATTACAGGCATGTGCCACCACGCCCAGCTTACTATTGTTTTGTAATATATTTTAAAATCAGGTAGTGCAGTGTCTCAAGTCTGTTCTTTTTTTTCTTGGCTTGCTTTGGCTCTTAAGGGCTCTTTGTAATACGATCCAAACCTGTGGATTGCTTAACCTATTTCTATGGAAAAATATTTGGGATTTTGATAGCAATTGCACTGAATCTACAGATTGTCTTGGGTAATTCAGCAATTTTACCAGTGTCAATTCTTCCAGCCCAGAAACATAAGATACTCTCCCATTTATTTGTATCTTCAACTTTTTTCATCAGTGTCTCTGGTTTGCAGTGTACATGCTATGGTTTAGATCTAAACAGTCCTTCCAAAGTCTCGTGTATTCCACAGGTGAGGCTTTGGAAAGGTGATTGGATCATGGGCTGTTATACTCATGAGTGGATTTATTCATTGATAAGCTCATATCTGATTACGCTGTTAAGAAGTGGGGTCTGTCTGCAGGCAGGTCAGAAGGTGCATGACCAGGAAAGGTGTATTAGGCTCCTTGGTTCCCCCTTTTCATCCTTTCTGCTTCCTGACTGCTATGTGGTGAGTGATGTTTCTCCACCATACCCTTCCACCATGCCATTTATGCCTTGGTATTTAGCTAACCATGGACTAAAACTTAAAAACATGAGTGAAATTAGGTCTCTCCATCTCTAAATTTCAAGTGTCAAATATCTTGTCCTAGCAACAGAAAACTGACACTATAATAGAGGTCTTTCATCTTTTAAGTTATCTTGATTTTTGACAAAGTCACCAATAATACATCATGGTGAAAGGGATGCTCCTTCAGTAAATGGGTAATCCACATGCAAAAAAAAAAAAATCCATGTGCAGAAGGATAAAATTAGAATCTTATATCTTATGCAAAAGTAAGTGAAATAAAAATGGATTAAATACTTAAACCTAATACCTGAAACTGTAAAGTGACTAGAAAAAAACAAATGAAGGGGCTGGGAGATGGCTCAGTAGAATAAGCACTTTCCTGGCAAGCACAAGGGTCTGAGTTCAATCCCCAGTTCCACAAAAAAAAAAAAAGAAAAGAAAAGCTCTGTGATATTGATCTGGATATGACCCAAACATCACAGGCAACAAAAGCAAACTACACAAACAGGCTTACATCAAACTAAAAATATCCTTACAAGGAAGAAATCAAGCAGAGCAAAGAGACAATCTATGGTATAAGAATATAGTTGTAAACTGTCCATCTGATGAGATATTGAGGGGACAAAAAGGAAGCTTCCCTACCTCCTAAAAAGGTTTACTGAAATGAACTTGGCAGAGAAAATTAGCAGAAAGGAGATATACCAATCTACTGAACACATATAAGCGTAAACTACAACAGACCAATTCAGCAAGGTTAAGATACTTCTACCTTTCTTTGCACGGCAGAGGGAAATGGAGGAGATAGCATCAAGTTATGGGAATTTGAGGGGCACAACTTCCTGGAATAAGGGCTATCTCAGTGCAAACAGTCTCCCAAGTAATCTCTGGGAACTTCCTTCAGAAAAATAGATGAGAAATCGGCCTGAATGAGTGTGGTGATTATATTCAATCTCCTTTCTTCTCTAGTGGTTTTTCTTTCCTGTTTTTTTTATGTGATTTATAAGGAAAGAACTTAAGAGAACTCTATTTCTTTTGGAATTGATGTTTTCAGTCAGGTGAAGGAGCTTCCAAGAGAGTGTCTTTCTATTCTTGGGACACAAATGAGGGATTGTCTGGAGACCTTAATTCTGAGACTGTTTCTTTAGCTCAGCATGTCAAGATGTTCCACTTGAGGATAACATTTTCTGAGTTCCAAAGAAGTTAATACCCAAATATATTTTAAAAACAGGAAAAATTCAGTAGCAAGAAAATAGCCTACTAAAACTGTGCAAAGATCATGAATAAATGTTTCTTAAAGGAAGGTATACAAATGGCCAATTGTTACATGCCAAAAAGTCTAAATATAACTAGTTAGGATATTGATGTAAAATCATCTAAAATAGCTATTATCAAAAAGAAAAAAAGTGTAGCCAAGGTACAGAAATAACTACGTGTCCATCAACAAATGAATGAGAAAGGAAATGTGACATATATATATATATATATATATATATATATATATATATATATTTGTCAGTACATGGTATCCAGGAAGCAAAGGGAGAAAGAGGAAAAGGCCATGGTCCCAATGTACACACACACACACACACACACACACACACATATATATCATGGAATACTCTTCACTCTTTTTTTTTAGGGAAGGGTCTATAGGGTGTTCAGGGTCTCACTACTAGACTGGACTCCAGGGGCCAAAGCAATAGCTCAGTTGAATAAGCGCTTACCTGGCAAGTGCCAGGGCCTAAGTTTAATCCCTGGTTCCCCCCAACAAAAATCAATTGAACTCCTAGTGATCCGCCTATTAAGAGCATCCCAAGCCTCCCAAGAGCTGGGATTACAGGTGTGCACCATAGTACCCAGTCTCAATTGTCATCTCAGCATACTCTAGGGGTGGGGCCAGCACAGCTGGCCTAAGGATCAAACCCTTGGCCCCTGTGTCTACTTGCAGGCACTTTAATCCACTGAGCTATTTGGCCAACCCTTCAGTCTTTAAAAGACATAAAAATTTTGTGTTCTCAGTTACAACAGCACAGATGAACCTGGGAACATTATGTCAACTACACAACCATAATTATATGTGGAATCTAAAAATGGTGAACTAACAGAAGCAGAGAGTAGAATGATCTTTTTTGAGGAACTCAGGCAGTAAGTTGGAGAAATAGTTGTCAAAGGATAAAAAAATTGCAGACAGGAGGAATAAGTTCAAGAGATTTATTGTAAATCACTGCAAATGTAGTTAATAATAATTTAATTGGTCTCTGTCTCTCAGAATTGAGCCAAAGGCAACAATCATGTTCTAAGCAAGTGCTTAGACATTAAGCTTTATCTTCAGCTGTGTGTGTGTGTGTGTGTGTGTGTGTGTGTGTGTGTGTGTGTGTGTGTGTTTGAGAAAGAAACACTGAGGCTTGAACCTAGAGACTTTATACTGGACTACATCTTCAACCCATTTTATTTTTTATTTTGAAACTATATGTCTGGCTAAATTAGTAAGTTATCCAGCTTGGGCTCAAAACTGTGATTTCCCCCTGTATTAGCCTCACAAAGTGCTGGGATTCTAGCTATAGGATAGTGTGTTATGTTATAAAAAATTGCTAAGATCACAGCTGTTAACTGTTCTTACCACAATAATGATAAGCATTCAAGGAATGCATGGGTATCTTAATTGCTTGCTTTAGCAATTTGTGTCAGCTTTCCATCAGTGTGAAAAAATATCTGAGAAAATCAAGTTAAAAGGAAGATTTATTTTGGCTCATAGTTTCAGAGGTTTCAATCCCCGACTGTTTGGCTTCATGCTCTGGGCCTATCGTGAGCAGAACATTATGGTAAGGACTACATGGTGGAACAAAACCTTGTCAGTATATGGAATTCAGGAAGCAAAGTGAGAAAAAGGAGGAGGACAGGGTCCCACTTTTAAGAGACATGCTCCCAGTGCCTACTTCCTCCAGGGAGATCCACCTCTTAATATTTTGACCACCTCCCAAAAGTGCCATCATCTAAATGGCACTTTATAAATTTTATTTTATTTTATTTATTTTTGAGGTACCAGGGATTGAACTTGATACCTTGTGCTTGCCAGGCAAGTGCTTCTTCTACTGAGCTATCTCCCCAGCCTGAGCACATGTACATTTGAGGGACCTTTATGATCCAAATCATAACACTTTACTCCTGGCCCTGACAGGTTCACCAAGGAAAATGCATTCATAGGGGCCGGGGAGACGGCTCAGTGGAATAAGCGCTTCCCTGGCAAGCGCAGAGGCCTGAGTTCAATCCCCGGTTCTGCAAAAAAAAAAAAGGAAAATGCATTCAGTCCATCTCTAAGCGTCTTCAAAGTCTCCATAGCTCCAGTACTGTTTACAAGTCCAATATCTCCTCTGAGATATAAGAGAAATTCTGCTGTAATACTGCATAAAAATAAATAGAAACTACATACTTAAAAAGTACAAAATCTCAGGGTGAACTTTCCCATTCCTAAAGAGAAGAACAAGGGGATCGAAGGGAGAGAGGAGGCGGAGCAAGACTAGAACACAACAGGGCAAATGTTAAATCATTTAGTTTCTTTCTTTTTTTATCATTCTTTTTTTTTTTTTTTTTGGCAGAACTGGGGATTAAACTCAAGTCCTTGTACTTACCAGGCAAGCACTTATTCTACTGAGCTATCTCCTTGGCCCAAATCATTTATTTTCATGTCCACAGTGTGGAGCAGTTACTGGTATGATGTGAGCTCCACAGGCCCTGGGAACCTCTTGCCTATGTGCTTCCTAGCTACAGTTCACATGGACATCCTTTTGGTCTGGCTCTTCCTTTTCATGGACCTTCCATGTTTCTGTGTCTCTGACTCCCTAGAACTGTTGCTTAAAATCTGGCTTCACTCTCACAGCTTTGCCATGCACTCACTGTTGTTTCAGGGGCTGTTTACAGACACCAACCATGCCACACACAGCAGTTCTTTCAAGCTCCTTTGAACTCTTGTTGGAAACCTCCATGATCCCAGACTGCTAAACCACTGAGTGGATGACGACAAAGTTTGCTGCTGATTTTAGCTATACAAGGACCACATGAACTACAGATGCAGCAGCCACTGAGTACATGCATGGCTGAACATGGAGAAAAGACTCTAGGGCAAACAATTCCCTAGACGGCCCTATGCGACCAGTCCCTTTCCCATCTCTTCTCAAACAAAAGTCTTTGAGCCTACAATGGGGTGAGATATCTTGAAGATGTCGTTTCTGTTGTCCAGTTGAAAAATAGATGGCTTATGGGTTTATATTTTAGGTTGATATTAATACTATATTTTAGTATTAATAGAAAAATTATAACGATGCCTATAAATATGATTTATTTATTTAAACTCTTTAATATGAAAATTTTAGATATAAGGAACTAAAAAAAGCAGTGCAGTGAGGTCCCTCCTATCCTCCCACTATAACCAGTTATAAACACATGGCCATCTGGACTCACCTACACCATCCCTCTTTCCCTCTTCTCCCTACCACTGCTTTGCTTCTCAGCAAATCCCAGATAAAAATTTTATTTATAAATTCTTCAAAATTTATCTCTAAAGGACAAAATTATGTTCATAGAATTGTAAAACCTTTAACACACTTAACAATACTGTAACCAATAAGTATGATCGATTATTATTTGCCAAATAAAATTTAAAATTAGAAATAAGAATAACTTGAATATTACTATTCAGTGTACAAACATAAATTAACTTAAGAAGAACTCACACCTTAATGACAATGAATATTCTTAACCTATACCATGGTGTACAGTTAATATTGCAGAGACCATTGTTTTGAGATAAGCTCCTGCACTGGGCCCCAGTAGACTAGAGTAAAACTCAAAGTGAAGCCATGCACCCTAAAAAGGTACACATCACCATACTAAAACTAAATTGCTGTCTGACCTTTGGAGAAACCAGAAGAAGCACAGAAAGCCAAATTCCCTAAAGGTCAAATCTACGTGACAATGAAATTCCCTCTGCTTTAATCCTTATATCCTTTAACCCTTACCAAAGAAGCCTGAAATAATCTGATGTTAACCAATTAGTTATTTTTTCTATTGTCTTATTTCTGAGTCCCCACCTCAGAAAGAATGTAACTTTGAAATGACTCATCTGATTTTTGGTTGTTTGTTTATGCTTTCTTTAATCAGTCTCTGCCTATAAAGCTAACCTTCTCTCTCCAGCCCAGTGGAACCCTTACAGTAGCACTTTATTGCAATTTTAAAATCAAAACTGAAGTTAATTAAGATCTTTTAACCAAATAATAATTTTTAAAAAATAGTATGTCTTTTTATTTGCCCATGTGTATTTTGTGTTTCAGAAGTATGGTTTAGGGGCTGGCGAGATACCTCAGCAGACTAAAGCACCCACTTAGGCAAGCACAGGGACCACAGTTTGATTTCCAGCACCACATACCATGACAGCCCTGCCCCCAGGGTGCACGCCCATAATCCTAGTGCTGGAAATGATGAAAACAGGAGGATCACTACAAGTGTAATCTGCATAGTGAGGCCCTGTACCTACCAAATACAAAAAAAACTATGGGTTTTTTTGTCATATAAATTTTGAACATTTTGTTAATAAGTTTTTGCCTGGATTTTAAAAATTATTTTAGTTTATTTTTGCTATTTTAAAGTGTCATTTCCCTCTGCATTATGTTTTGTAACTTGCTATTACTTGTATATATAGAATTTAGTAATTTTATTTTATTTATTTATTTATTTATTTATTTATTTTTTGTCTTTTTGAGACAGGGTCTCACTATGCAGTTCAGGCTGGCCTTAAGCTCACGTTGTAGCTCAGGCTGGTCTCGAACTCACAACAATCCTCCTGCCTCAGCCTCCCGAGTGCTGGGATTACAGGCATGCGCCACCATGCCCGGCTTAGAATTTAGTAATTTTAATCAGCCTTATTAAGGTATAAATACATAAATAACATCCAGATTTTAAGAGTATAGTTCTATGATATGCTTGATAAAGTTTTACATATGGGAATTTAACCACTACTCCTATTAATGACTTTTTTTGGTGGTACCAAGGATCAAACGCAAGACTTTACACTTGCCAGGCAAGCATTCATTCTACTGAACTATCTTGCTAGCCTATTATTGATTTTTATATCTTGATTTTATAATCTGCTAACTTCTTAAATTCTATGTTTTTATTTATTTTTATCTATTTTAGTTCTTATTTAAGTACATTCTATTTTTAAACATATATCCTCAAAGTTTTTAATAGATTTGGCCACATTTTTTTTTGTCTTTTTGAGGCAGGGTCTCACTATGCAGTTCAGGCTGGCCTTAAGCTCACTTTGTAGCTCAGGCTGGTCTCAAACTCACAACAATCCTCCTGCCTCAGCCTCCCAAGTGCTGGGATTAGAGGCCTGCGTCACCACGCCTGGCTTGGCCACATATTAAGACGGCATAACATTTCATTTTGGGGGCCTTTATTTCTATTCTCTCCAACCATGCTAAAGAGACTGTTATAGTCAATATTGCAATAAGATTAGATTCAATGTCACATTCTGAGTGCTCCCAGAGATTTAAATCGTTATTACAGGCATACAGAAAGATGATCCTCTTTGCAACAGGTGTCAAGCTAAATAGAAGTTTACTGATGTAAGCAGCTAATAATAATTGGAATGTAAGCTGACTCAAGAATAGATATCCGGCTGACTAATATTTACTTCAGTGAAATAGGCTCCAACGTTCTCCAGTCTCAGCGGATCCACAACCTGGATGTTTAGATGAACAAATTTGTAGCCAAGAACCAGTACTGAGAGAACCTCAAGTGACCACTGTCTGGAAGAATGTGTTTACTCAGCCCTGTTGTATTTATGCTTAGGAATTCCAGTGACTAGCAATGTTCTTAGTACTCTAAAATGAGAAACTTTATCTAAAAGTTGAAAGATGACCCTTTCACTCACCTAGTTAAGACTAGACTAAGAGCAGCACCTTTATGTGGGAGTAGGTGACATATTGGATGAACCTTTCTTGTGGCATAGCATTCTGGGGTTTGACTTTCAGCTGGTTAAAAGATAAGTCAATGAGCAATATATAGGCAAAGGCTTGGCTGTGGGGGGAAGAGGGTTGAGGCATGTGGGTTGGTGGATAGGAACATAGAAGAATAGCTCTTCCAGAAGTTCTTAGAAATATAACACCTAATTTACTGCTTCGTGCTTTTCTTAGTTTAAGATTCTGAAAAAGCAGAGCTTGAGCAATGATTTGATAACAAGCTGGTTACTCGAGAAAGGAAGGAATGTCTGGATGCATAACAAAGGACAGAAAGAAAACTTACAAATGTGTGTAAATGAAGTGTTACTGTTGTAGCCAACCAAGCATCCTGAGATACTGAGCAAAACATGCCTGAGAATTATATTGTTGAAAGACAGGATATTTGTCCACTAATTTCCACCCTTCCTTGGTTCAAAGTCAGTATGAGGGAATTGGTGAAAGACACTTGGAGTCTTGAGCACTCCCTATTGTAAGACAAACATGTGCCTGTGGCTGGAGGGTGCACTGTAGCAAAGATTTGCATGGGAATTACTTACAGGCAATAATATTGCTAGTACAGACCCAAAAAATATGACAGCTATAATTCTATACTGCTTGTGTTGCTCTCTGGTTGTTTCTTTTATGTGTGCTTCATTTTTCCAAAGGGAATGTAAACTTGGAGTATATGGACCACAGCTTCTGTTTGCATACCTTCCTCCTGTCAATTCTGCCTCCCCTGTGTTCAAACATAAGCCCCACATTTTAGTTACTTTCTTTTCACTGAGACACAATGACCAGCACCCACAGCTGAAATAAAGAAAAGTTTAATTTGACACCCACATTGTAAAGGTTTTAATCTATAGTCCCCTGGCTCCAAGGTAGGGTGGCATGGCAAAGGGGCATGGCAGAGGCGGTTTGCTTGTGGCATGGTGGTGAGACATAAAGAAATCAAGGAAGGAGGAGGGAGCTAAACCTTTCTAGGCCACACCCCCAGTGACCCAACTCCTCCCCCTTTGGAGGAACATTTAAATATAAACCATAACATCCCAATAAAGCCTCATTTGTTTGGAATTTCTTGCCTTTCATGATTTCTATTTTGAATTTCACAAAGAACCCTGGATTGATTGTATTGCAAGCCTGAAAGTATACAATTTATATTATATAAAGAAAAGTAACATTTTTACTTTTCTGGTACTGTCTTTAAATTGTTTACAAAGCCTTATGACTGGGAATCTAAATCCAAACTGTCACTTAAAAACTAAGGGCCAGGGAGATGGCTCAGTGGAATAAGTACTTCCCTGGCAAATGTAAGGGTCTGAGTTCAATCATTGTTTCAGCCACAAAAAAAAAAAAAAGAAAACAAACATCAACATATTATTTTTGAGCACTTAGTCTAAGGTACTTTACTAGAAGAAGAGTTACAAAGATGAATAAAGCAAGTCCTCATCCTTAAAGAACTCACAAGGGCCAGAGAGATGGCTCAGTGGAATAAGCGCTTCCCTGGCAAGCACAAGAGCCTGAGTTCAATCCCTGGTTCCATAAAAAAAAAAAAAGAACTCACAGTCTAGGTACCAAATAATCACTAATTTAGAATATTCCTCTTTGACAGAATTTCCAACTCTAGCAATGAGAAGTGACATAAAACTTTCCAGATAGAGACAAAGTATGGTTATGATTGTCTGCATCCAGTTGACTGTAAATTATCTGAACACTGAGCTTTTGGGAACAACTTTAACCTACATATTTCAAACTTTCACAAAACTTGCAATAATAGTATAAGAAATGCTGATTATCCTCTACATAGATTCACTAATTGTTTTACTGAATCATTTGGAAGTTGGAGACATTTCGCCTAGCTTGTTACTTTTATAGCACTGTAGAGTGCATTTTCTTTCCTTTTTTTTTTTAGGGAAGGGTCTACAGGGTGTTCAGGGTCTTACTACTAGATCACACTCCTAGTGATTCTCCTGTTTACAGTCTCCCAAGAGCTGGGATTACAGGTGGGCACCACCATGCCCAATCTCAGTTGTCATCTCAGCATATCCTGGGGACTCTGAGCTATTTGGCCCTTAGAGTGCATTTTCTGAAAATGAAGGACATTCTCATACTTAACCAACATGCAATTATTCAAATCAGGAAATTTTTCTCTGATGCAATCTGTGCTCCCTATGCACATTTTATCAAATGTCACAGTACTCTTCAGAATTATTTTTCCCCTAACCTGCTCAAATCCAGGCTCATGTATTTATTTTTTTATCTTTTTTTTTTTCTAGTTTTTTTTTTTTTTTTTTTTTTTTTTTTTTTTTTTTTTTTTTTTTTTTTTTTTTTTTTTT